>JAECUM010090926.1:0-11199 GCA_016617855.1 Megalonaias nervosa
ATACTATACAATAACTAGTTATTGTATAGTATATGTATGACAGGTAAATTGTTAGCAATTTAATTGTGACAATCAATACAAATCATATGTTAATCTAAAATCCCTTCAAGGATGACTTCAGGGTGAAGTTCTTGTCAAAGGCTCACCTGCATGTTTTTGAAAGGCTTGACTGCAAACAAACCAAACAAACAAAAACTATACAACTAGTTATTGTATAGTATATGTATGACAGGTAAATTGTTAGCAACGATACGAGCCCCTGTGGCCGTAACTATACAATGAAAATGCCCGGATTTTAACAAGTGCCCGGATTCCCGACCCAATTTCGAATCGTATTTTGTTTTGCTCTGTGGGGTCGGGACGAAAATCGTGAGTTATGGTTATATGAAAAATAAGAATTGATACGGTAAGATATGTGAGAATCTGCATACTTTAAGAAGTCCGTACCTTTAGATCTATTCGATGTTACGATTGTCACTAAATCGTCAGTTTTGAACGAGGTGTAGTGTAACATTGTCGTACAGACATTGAGTGTGACCAAAGGTGCTCGATGCGAGTTTGATCACAGGAGTCTGCAGTTTTATCAGTAAAGCACGACGAAATTTCTGACAACATGAAATCACCTTATCGGTATTATAATTTAACACAAGGAATGCAAGCGTGACCACAACCCTCCGCTCGATTCGACTTTTCTCACGCGTCTTTTATCGCTTCAGAATCGCAAGAAGACTGAAAAACTACACATATCCATTCAAAAAACAATAACGTACCAACGCATAACTCTCGGACGACCATCGCATGAATCCAATCCGGCGAATTAACCTTTATTTTCACCATTACGGTCACAAACCCTGTAAAACTGAACTCATTACAGAAAGTAACCCATTTGTACCACGGGCTAAATAACGTCATAAAACTAATTTTACAACATAAAATGTTTAACTTGTTTTTTTATTTCAGATTGTATCATTTGATAATTTTTATATAAATTTCCAGAACAGAAATATGTAGTTAAAGTTCGGATAGTACAAATAACGGTTGATGACGTCATCACATTTCAAGTATTAAAGCCTAGACGGATGCTGGACCCGGATGATTGAAAAATGTGTTTGATCGACTTTCTAGAGGTTGCCACCTGGTAAGATCATCTGTTGTACTGAGTTTTTTGCATAACAGAAAATGATAGTGAAGAAGAAAATATTATACTTGTATGAGAGATGTACTATTTATGATGATGATGATGATGATGATGATGGAGAGAGAGAAAAAAATGAACAATAGGAAAGGAGAAAAGCTGTTGCTTTATTCCACTGATCACAGGAATCTGCAGCTTTATCAATAAAGCACGACGAAATTTCTGACAACATGAAATCAGTGTGTGTGTGTGTGTGTGTGTGTGTGTGAGAGAGAGAGAGAGAGAGAGAGAATAGTTGTGACGGAGAAAATCAATACGTAATACGATACGTTACAATTAATGACGATGCGAGAGAGAACAAAATGATTCTTGTATGGTTTACCGATGATGAGAGAGAGAGAGAGAGCAAAGGCTGATTATGAATGAAGAAATTACGTATCTTTAGCATTTATGGTAATACTAACGTTAGAGAGATACAAATGATACTTTACTTGATAATTATACCATTGATGATGATGAGGTGAAAAACATGGTGGTGGTGAATGATGATAAAAGGACCGCGAATGATAAGTTTATAATGTATGACGATGAGAAAGAAGAAACACTTGTGAATACAATATTGTTTACTAGAGATTTACCATCGTTAATAATGACGATGACAGTGAAGAAGGCGAGGAAATAGAAGCATGTTTCACTGTTTAATACCTTGCTCGTGCCAATGATATAAAGATTTGTACCGAAATTGTAATAGTTCATCTGATACCTGAAGAATTTCTGTCAAAGGTCCGGGAAGGTTACAATATTCAATCTTCAGAACTACCCCCCCCAATACACACATGTATGTATGTATGTATGTATGTATGCATGTATATATGAGGCATGTGATAATCGACATGTCTTGTCATCGATGGGATCGGTCAATGTTTAATTTGTCTACTGGTGGCATCGTTTATTGAAGAAACATGCGTGCAACTGTAACACATGTATATTACTTTTGGTCAAGTTATCGTCAACAAAACAATCACATGTCTTTAAGAAACATTACAGTGATGAATGCTGAATATATTAATTGTCTTTAGTATCCAACAAATACTCAGTACAAGAAATGTCTTAGCCCTAGTTCCCTAATTACATTAATTTTACAACATAAGTAGTATAGTGGGGTACCGTAGCGACAATGGGAATTAGCATTACAGACCCCCCCTGGGCCAGTATAGCGACAAGAAATAAAATCTCACCCTGGGCCTGTATAGCGACAATGGAAAATTGAGGAGAGGGACTAGAACACCCTGGGCCTGTATAGCGACAATGGAAAATTGAGTAGAGGGACTAGAACACCCTGGGCCTGTATAGCGACAATGGAAATTTTGTAGAGCGGTGACTAGTAGACTGTGGGTTTGTAGAGCGATAAGCGACAGGTGGCATGACGTCACACTGGTAACAATGTAGCAAAAAGAGAAGTACTGTGACGTCAGGCTACCTGAGAGAGGGCTAGAGACAAACACGAATCAAGAGCGTTCGTGTTTTTTAGTAGAGGTAGGGTTTTATATATATTCGTTTAGGGTGGAGACCAAATGAAAATTAAGATCTTTTCGAGGCATTGGAAGTGGCCCTGAAAAGGGCCTTTGGGTTCTTCTTCTTCTTTTATCTTCTCCAGTTCTTCCACCAGTTCCTGACTTTTTGAATAATTCCTTTCTTCTTTTCTTTTTCTGGCATCCAGTCAGGATGACCCATAGCTCTAAATTTCTCTTGCACTTTTATCCAATTGTTGTTTAATCTCTCAAAGTCTTCTTTCTTCTTTCTGTTTTCCTTCTCCTTTTTCTCTTTTGTCCAGTTCTCTTCTTTTCTCCAGGTTTCTTTGATTTTCTTCACCTCTTCCTCCAGTACTTTTCTCATCACGTCTTCAGCTTTTTTTAAAGAGTCTAAGCCCAAGTTTTTGACAAAAGACCACTCGGTGAAATTGAATATATCTTGTAGAAAGGAGCTCACTTGTATGACATGATCAAGAGCCTGTTTCAAGGAGCCTACTCTCACATATTTAGGTTGAATGAAACCTCTAATCTTCTCCACTTGCTCCTCTGTCATACCTGCTACTAGATCCTTGGCTAGTTTTATGCTGGTGACTTGAGTGGTTAAAAAGTCTTTCGTAACTTGATAGCTACATTCCTTTTCAATCCTTTCAACCACGTAGACTCCATCCATTATCCAATAATAAATGTCTTTTAATCTGTTGAACAAGTCCATGTTGCTGCTCATTTTTTTATTCTGTGTAGAATGGCGCGAATGACGAGCGCTCTGCTCTATATCCGTGGAGCACGGACGTGAACGAAAACATCCCTTACACTCACTTCACATACAATTTACTATCCTCACCAACGAACGAGCAAGCATAAAACACATATGATATACTATCCACACCAACGAACGAGCAAGCATAAACACACACAATATACTATCCTCACCAACGAACGAGCAAGCATAAAACACACAAATACACTATCCACACCAACGAACGAGCAAGCATAAAACACACAAATATACTATCCACACCATCGAACGAGCAAGCATAAAACACATATTATATACTATCCACACCAACGAACGAGCAAGCATAAAACACACATTATACTATCCACACCAACGAAGGAAGAGAAGAAAAACACACACCCATATACTATCCACACCAACGAACGAGCAAGCATAAAACACATATTATATACTATCCACACCATCGAAGGAGTAAGCATAAAACACACAAATATACTATCCACACCAACGAACGAGCAAGCATAAACACACACAATATACTATCCTCACCAACGAACGAGCAAGCATAAAACACACAATATACCATCCTCACCAACGAACGAGCAAGCATAAAACACACAAATATACTGTCACACCAACGAAGGAAGAGAAGAAAAACACACCCCCATATACTATCCACACCAACGAACGAGTAAGCATAAACACACACACACACACACACACACACACACAATATACTATCCTCACCAACGAACGAGCAAGCATAAAACACACCCATATACTATCCACACCAACGAACGAGCAAGCATAAAACACACAATATACTATCCTCACTAACGAACGAGCAAGCATAAAACACACAAACATACCATTCACACAATCGGGATGAGAAAAAAAACATATTATATACTATCCACACAAATGAACGAGCAAGCATAAAACACACAAACATACCATTCACACAATCGGGATGAGAAAAAAAAACATATTATATACTATCCACACCAATGAACGAGCAAGCATAAAACACACAAATATACTATCCACACCAACGAACGAGCAAGCATAAAACACACACATTATACTCTCACACCAACGAAGGAAGAGAAGAAAAACACACACCCATATACTATCCACACCAACGACCGAGCAAGCATAAAACACATATTATATACTATCCACACCAACGAACGAGCAAGCATAAAACACACATTATACTATCACACCAACGAAGGAAGAGAAAAAAAACATATTATATACTATCCACACCAATGAACGAGCAAGCATAAAACACACAAATATACTATCCACACCAACGAACGAGCAAGCATAAAACACACACATTATACTATCACACCAACGAAGGAAGAGAAGAAAAACACACACCCATATACTATCCACACCAACGAACGAGCAAGCATAAAACACATATGATATACTATCCACACCAACGAACGAGCAAGCATAAACACACACAATATACTATCCTCACCAACGAACGAGCAAGCATAAAACACACAAATATACTATCCACACCAACGAACGAGCAAGCATAAAACACACAAATATACTATCCACACCATCGAACGAGCAAGCATAAAACACATATTATATACTATCCACACCAACGAACGAGCAAGCATAAAACACACATTATACTATCCACACCAACGAAGGAAGAGAAGAAAAACACACACCCATATACTATCCACACCAACGAACGAGCAAGCATAAAACACATATTATATACTATCCACACCATCGAAGGAGTAAGCATAAAACACACAAATATACTATCCACACCAACGAACGAGCAAGCATAAACACACACAATATACTATCCTCACCAACGAACGAGCAAGCATAAAACACACAATATACTATCCTCACCAACGAACGAGCAAGCATAAAACACACAAATATACTGTCACACCAACGAAGGAAGAGAAGAAAAACACACACCCATATACTATCCACACCAACGAACGAGTAAGCATAAACACACACACACACACACACACACACACACACACACACACACACACACAATATACTATCCTCACCAACGAACGAGCAAGCATAAAACACACCCATATACTATCCACACCAACGAACGCGCAAGCATAAAACACACCCATATACTATCCACACCAACGAACGAGCAAGCATAAAACACACATTATACTATCCTCACCAACGAACGAGCAAGCATAAAACACACACACATTATACTATCACACCAACGAAGGAAGAGAAGAAAAACACACACCCATATACTATCCACACCAACGAACGAGCAAGCATAAAACACACACAATATACTATCCTCACCAACGAACGAGCAAGCATAAAACACACAATATACCATCCTCACCAACGAACGAGCAAGCATAAAACACACAAATATACTGTCACACCAACGAAGGAAGAGAAGAAAAACACACCCCCATATACTATCCACACCAACGAACGAGTAAGCATAAACACACACACACACACACACACACACACACACACACACACACACAATATAATATCCTCACCAATGAACGAGCAAGCATAAAACACACCCATATACTATCCACACCAACGAACGAGCAAGCATAAAACACACAATATACTATCCTCACTAACGAACGAGCAAGCATAAAACACACAAACATACCATTCACACAATCGGGATGAGAAAAAAAACATATTATATACTATCCACACAAATGAACGAGCAAGCATAAAACACACAAACATACCATTCACACAATCGGGATGAGAAAAAAAACATATTATATACTATCCACACCAATGAACGAGCAAGCATAAAACACACAAATATACTATCCACACCAACGAACGAGCAAGCATAAACACACACAATATACTATCCCCACCAACGAACGAGCAAGCATAAAACACACAATATACTATCCTCACCAACGAACGAGCAAGCATAAAACACACAAATATACTATCCACACCAACGAACGAGCAAGCATAAAACACACAAATATACTATCCACACCATCGAACGAGCAAGCATAAAACACATATTATATACTATCCACACCAACGAACGAGCAAGCATAAAACACACATTATACTATCCACACCAACGAAGGAAGAGCAGAAAAACACACACCCATATACTATCCACACCAACGAACGAGCAAGCATAAAACACATATTATATACTATCAACACCATCGAAGGAGTAAGCATAAAACACACAAATATACTATCCACACCAACGAACGAGCAAGCATAAACACACACAATATACTATCCTCACCAACGAACGAGCAAGCATAAAACACACAATATACTATCCTCACCAACGAACGAGCAAGCATAAAACACACAAATATACTGTCACACCAACGAAGGAAGAGAAGAAAAACACACCCCCATATACTATCCACACCAACGAACGAGTAAGCATAAACACACACACACACACACACACACAATATACTATCCTCACCAACGAACGAGCAAGCATAAAACACACCCATATACTATCCACACCAACGAACGAGCAAGCATAAAACACACACAATATACTATCCTCACCAACGAACGAGCAAGCATAAAACACACATTATACTATCCTCACCAACGAACGAGCAAGCATAAAACACACACATTATACTATCACACCAACGAAGGAAGAGAAGAAAAACACACACCCATATACTATTCACACCAACGAACGAGCAAGCATAAAACACACACAATATACTATCCTCACCAACGAACGAGCAAGCATAAAACACACAATATGCTATCCTCACCAACGAACGAGCAAGCATAAAACACACAAACATACCATCCACACAATCGGGATGAGAAAAAAACATATTATATACTATCCACACCAACGAACGAGCAAGCGTAAAACACACACTATACTATCCTCACCAACGAACGAGCAAGCATAAAACACACAATATACTATCCTCACCAACGAACGAGCAAGCATAAAACACACACTATACTATCACACCAACGAAGGAAGAGAAGAAAAAACACACCCCCATATACTATTCACACCAACGAACGCGCATGCAAACACACACACACACACACACACACACACACACACACACACACACACACACACATCAGCAAAGAGTGAGTGTTTATAGTCACACTACACTACATTCACACGAATTGGCAAATTGAATAGGTTCTCTTTTCTAGAGATCTGGTTAGCCCTGAAAAGGGCTGTTTTTAGAACTGCAAATGCACCTGGTTAATGATGACATCTCCCAGGGCGGGCACCACACACGCATCGCCGGCTCCAGTCCTGCTCCCAATTGTTGCGTGTGGTTGGGAGCGCAGAGGGAGGTTGATTGGCTTCACTATCCCACTCCTCAGTTTGAGGGATAGTGAACACTTGTTCCCTTCTTCTTCTTCTATTCAGCACCCTGGGATGCTGACGCCGAGGCTCCCACTCTTGCCTCTGTCTTTCCAATTCCTCCCCCCAGTTTTCTGTCTGGAGGACAGCGGCTCTTGGTATTGGTGTTACTGGCGGTAGCGGTTGTGGAGGCGTCCTCACCTCAGGCTTGACCTCACACAGAGGTCTTAGCATGAGGTGAGGTAGGATCCCTCTCATCTCCTCTTCTTTCTTTTTTTTCTCCTCCTCTTCAAGCCTGGCTTCTTCGGCTAAAGCCTCCATAGCCAGCTCATCTAGCAACCGTCTGGCATATTCCAGGTGCATCTGGAGTTCTAGTAGTTTTGTGATTCTGCTCATGTTGTTGCAGCTGCTACGTCAACGTGGGTAACCAGACTGACGATCGCACCGATTTATATACTTGTAGCACGGACGTGAAAGTAAACATTCCCTAGCACTCAAATTTACCATCACATGTAACACGCGGACTTAAAAGAAGCACTCGCGTTGACTTTTTTACTTTTTACTTAGAAACACAGGCAGACACAATTGGACAAGACAGAGAAACGAAGTGCTTATAGGCACACTTCTATTTTTTTTTTTAAACATACAAACACATAAATATTTTGTTTTACTGACAAAAGAAAAGAAGTGCTTATAGACACACTTCTATTTTCTAATGACAAATTTTGGCAAATTGAATGAGTATGTCTTTTCGAGAGTATTGGGTAGCCCTGAAAAGGGCTGTTTTGTTTTGTTCACGGAAGTAATGGCAATCTTTTTTACTGTCTAAGATTGCGTCCCCGTCTGGCAGTAGGCTTTCCTATTGGATATGGTCTGCTTCTGCGAAAAGAGAAAGAGAATTCTTTGGTGTCTACTCGACAGTCCACAAAACCTCTGTCTGGTTCTTGCTGCTGCTGCTGTTGCTGTTCTTCTCTCTGCTTCTTCTGAAGCCTGTATTTCTCAGTCCATTCTTCTTGTTCTTTTTTAATTTCGTCTCTAAACATCTCTTCTATCAGATCTTGGGCTGTGGATAACATCCTGACATTCTCTATTTCTTCAGGCATCGGTATCAGGTTTAGCCTGACACGATGTAAATTGACGTAAGCTTCGTTCAGCTGGGCTAGTCTGGAAGGCATCTTCATAAGTTGACGAGTCAACAGTGAATGGTCAGACTGGAGACCCACCCGCTTTATATGGTTCAAACGCGGACGCGATAGAAAACATTCCTACTCGGTTTTAGTGTCGGAACACTGTGATAGCGAATGTCATGGTGAGGGATAGAGAGAAGTCAAAGAGCATATATTCACAGTGTTTTTTTTTGAAAACAAACGTTGGTGCATAGCAGATTACATCCAAATACCTTCTCAAAGTGAGTGGCATTTCTACACATGTCATTGCCTTTGTTAAATTCGGTTTTGTTGATTAGTCATCGTTAATTCTTAATTCTATTTTTTTGATGTATTTCTATTTGATAGAAGATGTAAGAGTGTTTATTGTTGTAACGGTATTTATGTTGTTTAGTCTGTTGCTGCGAAAGAAAATATCTATAGCAAAGTGCTTAAGTTTGTTCAGTTTTCTTATTTCAAGCTCTACAAAAGGTACCAAGTTTGTCTTGCAAAGAGATCGAAACTTTAAGTTACACGGACGTGAAGGAAAACATACCTTTGTTACTACAGTTTGCTCTCCTTGTGTTCATTCTACTCATGCTTGCCTTATATCTTTGTGTTTTAGAGATCATATTTCTTCTGATGTAAATACATGCGTCAATGGACAGACAGCTTGGGTTATCATCCTTGAGGTTCACTGCACTTTAGTTTATTTACTTCATACAATCCCCAAATTCACTAGTTTAAAAAAAAAAGAAAAAAAGAAAAGAAAAAAAAATCCATTTTTAATAGAACTACCCATTTTCGACAGCAGCGACGACGTCTCCTACTGCTCTTACCACTGTTGTTGCACCTACAAAGGTGATTTTCCTAAGACCAAAGTATAAGACAGAGCAAGTAAGTTGTGAAGTTGAGCGGAGGTGTTTAAACAACAACTGTCAAGCCCCTATGTTCCAGTTCTGTCTATGATAATAACTTGCAATACTTCACATTTTCTAAAGTGGAAATGTTTACAAGCCGTACAAAAGTTATGTGACTTTAGCTTTTGACACTTGCACAAACTCTTTCACTTCATAAGTGTCACGAGAAAAATATATATCCGATTTTTACCATTTTCCAAAACACGCACACACTTGCAACGTGACCAGAATCTGTACTTCTCTATTTGTGGATATCCCACAGACCTGTCCCAGCATACAGAGCTGATTAAGAACTGTAGGAATATCCCCTCATTGTTTCAGAAATATCAAAGCTTTTATGTGTATTTTCCCTGTTCCACCCTTTATTAGTGCTTAGGTATGTTCCCTAAAGACAAACAATTTTGAACAAATTAATTTTGAATTAAGGTTTCTCTCTGTTTATACATTTCTTTTCAAGTTGTTGGTGCATGGCAGATTACATCCAAATACCTTCTCAAAGTGAGTGGCATTTCTACACATGTCATTGCCGTTGTTAAATTCGGTTTTGTTGATTAGTCATCGTTAATTCTTAATTCTATTTTTTTGATGTATTTCTATTTGATAGAAGATGTAAGAGTGTTTATTGTTGTAACGGTATTTATGTTGTTTAGTCTGTTGCTGCGAAAGAAAATATCTATAGCAAAGTACTTAAGTTTGTTCAGTTTTCTTATTTCAAGCTCTACAAAAGGTACCAAGTTTGTCTTGCAAAGAGATCGAAACTTTAAGTTACACGGACGTGAAGGAAAACATACCTTTGTTACTACAGTTTGCTCTCCTTGTGTTCATTCTAATCGTGCTTGCCTTATATCTTTGTGTTTTAGAGATCATATTTCTTCTGATGTAAATACATGCGTCAATGGACAGACAGCTTGGGTTATCATCCTTGAGGTTCACTGCACTTTAGTTTATTTACTGCATACAATCCCCAAATTCACTAGTTTAAAAAAAAAACAAAAAAACTACCACTCAATACTATATCATTCTCTCTACCTATGCGAATCTGTGTATGTCGAAATGTCCAAGTGAGAAAATATTTTGTTTTGGTCAGTTTCAAAACGCGAACAATAATGGCACAGTTAAGTATTTGATGTGACAAAAGAAATGTTACGGTACACAACACAGGATTGTAAGCTCACATTCCAGTCAGTCTGTACTGCAATGGTAAAAATGCAAGAGCCTAGACAAAAAAAAAAAAATTTTTTTAAAAAATGCGTCAGTCGTAAGAACCAATTTTATTGGCTACACCTATTTTCTACCACCTTAGCTTCGAATCTCCTTCAGTCGTTCTTCGCACAGTGACAAGGTCAGACGTGTTTTTCTGCGCCTGACCACTACACT
>JAECUM010090929.1:0-92795 GCA_016617855.1 Megalonaias nervosa
ATCGCAAATCAGTATCGTGAACATGACATGCCAATATTATGACGTCTCGTCAGTGCAATATCTATGATTGGCGTAAATGACATCACGTTGTGTCACCCAATGAAAAAACATTTCTCACGGTAATTATGTAACAATAATTTTGGAATGATATGTTTTCAATACTTGGAATCTTAGAAGGGAGCATCCCATATCATTCAAATAGACGATGTCATGCACCTAGGAACTGTATTGTAGATGTACCAAATAAATGTTAAATTTAGGGCATGCGCTCTATAAATGTTCAGTGATGCTGAATGAGGCCCAGAAAGTATAATTCTGGTCTTATTTACATCACTTGAAACGCAAAACTTAAGCAGATTTGTTTGTGCTAAAGCTTACGTCATCTTTTTCATCTCGGTTTTGCCATAATGTCGATCCACTTGTTTTATGAATCTTTTAACATGTTATGCAAGAGTATGTCTTGACAACGAGAATATTTATTAAAGCTTCAGATTCCTTGATAACTTTAAATGTTTGGGTTTTTTTCCCGGCCAATAAGCTGTTTTGTAGAAGAAGAAAGGAGGAATGGGTATGATCGCAGAGAAAACGGTGATACTGTCATCAGAATTAAGAACGAAGAAACCACTTATAATTTTTTGCTGGATCATAAATTTCGGTCCTTTTTCCTAACGTAATAAAAGTAGCGAGTCTTATATTTGTCTGGCTGACACCTACAAGTGATTATATTGCAATTAAAAGTTATTGTAAAAGCGTTTAAGTTTTTCGACACTAACTTCATGATGAATATAGATTTTGTTTCTTAATCATTACAAACAATAAATTTCTGATATTATTTCACCACTTTCATCTCATATTGATCTTGCATCAGCACACTCGTTTGAAAAGGTCAGTAGTTTAATGTAAACTTTTGGCCTCGCGTTCACCTCATCTGTAGTTGTGTAATATAATTACTGATCATACTTTTTGTGCATGCCAAGCATCAGCCATTCGCCAGATAATTATTTCTAAATTTAATTTTGTACCATAAAGGTGATACTAATTCGCTGTATTTTAGTCCCCCGCTACATACATCGCTATAATGCTAGGAGTTATTATTTCTCAAATCGAATTAATTTGCACTATTGCAAATCATACGAAATTTGATCAATAATTTCACAAAAGACACTAAATACATTTAAATTCCGATTATACTGATCTGTAGTCTGATGGTTCGTTTCTAGCAATTATGCCGCACCTACGGCCATTGAAATGATTAAGTAATCCCTAATGTCCAGACTCATTCCGAGATTAAGAAGTCATTCCAATTTGTTACACGTTCCACGATTAAATAGCTCCGTGGTGTTGATTTGATCAATTTAATGACGTCAGTTAAATATTTCATCGCAAGGGAAATAATACATAAAACAGAATGATAGAATGGTAAATGCGAATTTTTGCGGAAGTGACAAAATTATTTATATAATTGCATGCCCAGCATACTTTCGCGATATTTTGGGGTACATGGACATAATATATCGCTAATATGACATGTCAAAACCAAACTTTTTAAATATACATGAATATTTTCACAAATTTCATTGATCATTGACGTATGCCACACGCATATTTATAGCAAAAGCTAAGGGTGAAAATCATCATACCGACCTCAAATCTTGCGGTAAAACCGAATGCGACATCCCGTGAGGATGAGTTAACAAAATGTTGTCCACTAGTTAATGTCAAAGAGTTTCAAGTTTCCTTATATCCTGCTCGCAGCGTCCACAAATATGATATTACGCACACTAGAAATAATAATCATGAGAATATCATGGAATTATATTTATTTAACATACTTGGCACTAAAAGCAATATTTCGTTACTATATGAATTTAAGGTTAAAATAGTTTTCTATGAAAATTTATTTCAAATAAATGGAAATGTCAGTAAATGAATGTCAGATGTAGCATGTGGAGGTAAAGGTTTACCAACCTAGAGTTAAATCCTAAGGCGTCTTCATAAGCGAATATATCAGACATAAACTCCACTTTTAAAAGGGGCCATGGAGAAAAAACCGTGCAAACTACAGTCTAGTGCATTGTTTTATTTTCTCTTTTGTCTTAAAACCATGAAAATCATCTGAAGATGGCGCATGCATGCTTAGAAAATGAAGACGACGCACTATTCGTAGTATTTTGCCCCCCACCCCCCATCCCCCGCATCTTGAATCTTCTGTTTTATTGCGTGTGCACACAAAAATGAAATTTATTAAATAAGAGGAATCATTGTACGCATTATATCATAACATTTATTTTAATGGTGTTTATAGATCTAAAAGTAAGGGCACAAATTTTTAACTTGAACTCATTTTATAAAACAAATATCCTTGAATATGCTTATAGAAGTTAAAATTTCATGATCAGCAAAGAAGTTTCCAATCAAACGTCAATATCTCACTATTTCTAAACTTAAATATTTCAACTACCTAACAGTGTTCTTTCACATTCATATTAGTACATATAACCCCATCTCCTGCTGTATATTAGAGCCAGTGTAAAAGCCCTTCCCTGATATTATGTAAATTTGTCCTGCGATAAGTGAATTTTCTATTTTTATATTTTACAGAGTTCACCAGAATAGGAGGCATTTGTGGATTGAATGGGTGGTCTTATAACCCTTCTTTTTCCGAGCTCAGGGGTAAGAGAAATTTCTGCACAAAGGTTTAAGTTATATGTTATTTTTGGCGTATTTATACATTTTCGGAAACTATGAAAATTTATTCCAATGAAAATAAACGAATTGCTACTAAATTGATTCTAATAATTCTAAGCCGTCCAGTCTAACTTTAAAATATTGCAAGCAGCTCAACATTTTGACGTCTTCAGTATTTTGACCAGCTTGCAGATAGTTTTGGGGCTCGAGTGGCCGAGTGGTCTAAAGCTCTCACCGTTACGGATCACTGCCATCTCACTCTCTGTCTGCGTAGGTTCGAGTCTCGGGCTCGGTCAATGTGGGTACGTGTGAAAGCTTGCCAGTAGCTTCTCGTGGGTCGGTGGTTCTTTCCGAGGTATTCCCGGGTTCTTCCTTCATCATTCATACTGGCCGCCATGTATAGCCTATCTTGTGCAGAAAAATGGCGCTAAACCCTATAACAACAACAACAAGAAGCAGGTAGTTTTGACCAACTCCCAGATCTCATGCCGAGAATTTCGTTCGAAAGCTTAATTATCGCGATACAAGTTAGCCAAAAACATGAAAAACGTCTGTAAATATACAATAAAACATCAGAACCATTTTTTCCAGGCTTTAAATATTTACATTAAACTCTATGATAACGTTCATCCTATTGCCCTCATACGCATGTAAACCGCAAGGATAATACAATCCTACTGATGTATCTGGCAGATCATAAATTTTTTGTTGTTTTGTTTTTAACAAAAAAAGTCCATAAATAGATATTTCATTTCATGTCTGAGGAGTATTACAAAATTTGCCACAGGTAGAAAAGAACGCAGGATGTGATCAAGTGAAATAAAGTCTACTTTTTATTTTAGCCATTATGATGATTCTTCTTTATACTTTTAAGTAAAAAAAAATTACTTCCCTCCTTTCTGCACAACATTCTGTGTCAACACTTAATAAAGATTAACTCTACACTCCTTTTCAAAACAGGCTTTTACTATACTTGTAGACATTGAAATAACATCAAGTATAATAAAAGCCAGAGAATTTGACATTGCTGCTTCCAATATCCAATTTCATGCATATTCTTAAATCAAATAAGTGATCCCACAAAAAGTAGCGTTTGTTTCTGGGCATTTTAATTATTGCATTATGTCAGGTTTCAGTATTTTTTCTATTACATCCGTGCTATATGTAGCTATGTAATCTCTGCATGACCAGAATTATAAATTAATGAATTTTCCTTCACTCTGTAAATTATTAAATACTCTTATCTTGTCTATAATCAACTGGTTTGACAGCGTTCTATACCAAAAAACAGAACTTGCTTCACAAATGAAAGCAATAAGCTGATGGATCATATTGCATTTCAATACTTGGCATGGTCCTACCATCTTTTGGCCAGTTCATTATGGGGCTCATCTGTTTTTTATCACCTGTTATTTTTGATTTGCAATTGTCTAGGTGATATTACCTAAATACGTGTGCATATATATCCACGTCAACCTGTTTATTCATGTCGTAGAAGCAGTACATTATTGTACCATGATCGGCTTTCTTTTAGAGCAAACAAGGGTACAAATAAAATAAAAAATTTCATCGTTTCATGCTCTATCACTTTTTTGAGGTAGTACCACATCTTTAATTTTCAAAGACTCCATCGCATTCAAAAGGTCCCTTCCGCGCAGTATCTCAACAACTTTTTTAATTGCAACGATCCTGTTATGCGGCGAATATGATGCTAGTTTTGCTGAAGATACGAAACTGAGATTACGGACTAAAGTCGATATACTCAGTGTGTTAGTACTGATGTAGAAGGGTTCGACTATTTTTTTTTTTTACTTCTGTTCAACGCTCGTATGGGGATACATTTAAAAATAAAATTGAAAATTACTCGTGTGGTTATTTTCAAAATCATTAAAATTACTAGACCAATCTAGCTATGATTGTTATCACTTTTTCCTTACAATTTTAACAAAAGTACGCTATTTTTAAAGATTTACTCTATTTTTCTGCCAGAAAAAAATAGGTATTTCTCCTAAATACTTCTCGATTTTTTTTTCACTCACATTTATTGCACATGAAATCAAGAATTATCCAAACGTTTAAACTTAATATGTGTAACGTTTTAAAAATAAAACTGCAAAATATAATAAAGAAAACAACACTGGTTTAAAACATTTTCCATTAACTCTATATTCTAGCAAATTTTCTTCCCAAACCATAAATGAGTCAATAGTTATACCTTAAGATCTGGAACATTTTTAACAAAAGAAGATAATGCACATTTGTCTGAGGCATTTCATTATCCTGATGCTACAAAATTAACGTATGTATTGAAATATGCAAATATATCAAACATATAAGAAATTAATAAATGATATAACATTTAGACTTTATTAATTTTTTGCACATCAAGGATCACTAGCGGTGCAATAGAAAATAGAATAAAACGTAATAAAGACGAGAAGATATCTTAAAGACAAGCAGATATCTTACAAACAAGTAGATATGTTAATGACAAGTATACATGTATGAGCCATAACTAAGAATGTCTTAGTGACTTGTGAAAATACTTCAAAGCTACATGAGAATTTCCTTGTCATAATGCAAGATGTGGAAGACGATAACTCACATTTATTTATAAAAAGGTCGCTTAAGAGCGAATCAGATCAGAAAGAAAATATTATTTCCAATGATACAAACCGTTATAGGCAAATTACTACAAAATTTTACATAAATAACACGATTAACAATAAAAGCAAGAAAATAAAAGTATATGAAACAGCTAAAGTTACTGACTCACTCAAGTGAATGATTAAGAGGAATGTCGCGCGTAAATCCTTTGATTTATAGAAACGACTAAATACTTTCAAAGACATCCCCATAGAATTTTACTGACAGATGTTTATCTATATGAATAAATCGATTCATTTGTTAATTTTAAAGAAACAAAACTCCGGCAATACACATCGTTCTGACGCTTTTTAAAAGCTGATAATTAAACTATATGAGACCACAAACACTTAACAAAAGTATCCAACTATTTTTAATTTATAAGTTTAGGCGATCTTCGTGACCACAGGTTATTGAAACTATATGTTAAATCAGGAGTAAAATGAAAGAAAATGTACAGAACTATATTATCTAAATATAAATTAAGGTTTAAAAAATATATTGGTTTCAATATTAAGCCAGAAACTGAAACAGAAGACACATTTAAAACATATCAATATATACTAATTACATTTGTTGTTATGAAGCAGGTAAAGGAATAGAAAATCCAAGAAAGAAACGAAAACTTGATATAGTTACTTACCTTAATAAATATCAAATACAGGCAAAAATTTAAGAAGATAAAATAATTAGTAATTAACATATGCTATTGGCTAAGATGCTAAAACAAAACTTAGAGACCAATAGGTCATTATTTAGACGTTACTATACTAGAGCTATCAAAACTATCAATGTGCACTTTCTGTTATAATGTTAAAAAATCCGAAATACAAAGATAGAATAAAGCTAAGTATCATCAACAGAGATTCTTTTCGAATTCACTTAGAAACACATTATTATGGATATGAAGAAAATGTTCTCATTAATATCTGGTCGTAATTGTAGGATCCGATTAGAGAATAGGTGGCATTCAAAATTTTATACCATATGCTTTTATAGCAATAATTGATTACTGATGGCACACGTTGGAAAGACCGTAATGCCAGATTGCTATCTGTTAAAATTGGTCAAAATGAATTAAATGCTTTTCGAGAAAGACACATCATCGTTTATAAACTCGAATGATTTTAATGTTTTAATATTACATGTGGAATTTTGCAACACGCTATTTTAGAGATTTGTTGTGTAAAGCTTTTTATCTTCTGTTGCATAATTGGCCAAGGCTATTAGCAAATCCCATCAATTGTATCAATAGTTATGATTTGATGTTAAACAACTAAAGCGTTTTTAATCCTTGAAGATTTATGTAGTTTTGGCAATGGCAGCCTTTTCAAGATCGCACATAGTAATCATTTGTACAAATTAAAATGTATTGAAGCCAGAATAATCTTTGGTTAAGAAAGGTCATGCTGGACACACGAATATTATTCCCTGGAAGATTTTGATAAGTTACTAATAGTGGTCATAACTGCATGTAATCTAAAGGCCTTTGTGTCAGGATTATCCCTCTCAAGTTAAAGCTTAGTCTGACGTGGCATTACATAGAGTTTGCAACAATCTCAGCTGATGGATGTATCTCAAAGCACCGGAAATAGGGGCCAACATCAAAACCTTGCTGTGGCTTATAATCATGTGACAGAAGAAACCAGTAGGGGGATGTGATGGTGGTAATGGGAATGGGCGAGTACTGACTAACTGTGACAGCGATAGAACTGAATGTCTTTAGTTAAACCTCAAGACTGATTCAGTATTCGTGACTACATTGGTCACAAAATTTAACTCTGATGTTAAAACCACTGAGGTCACAATTCAAATAAATGAGCCAAAGATAGAGTTCGTCTGTCGAGACGACGATGACCACTTAAGTCATTCAGTATTTGAGGAGGATCGATAGGTACGTTGGTGCACAAGTGGCTGAAGAGGCCGATGTGCACCCTGAATGTTCTATGGCAGTGTGGACAGGGGAGGACAGCAATGCATATCATGGGGTCACTGGCTTGGTCTTTCCTCGCCTGCTTCCGTTGTTCCGCTGAGGCTGTCCTGTTGGCCTGGGAGGCTACAGCGTCTTTCCGTTGGAGGAGCTCCACACTTCCATGCCTTGAGCAGTCTGCTCCCACGTGTCAGTGCTTGTTCCAAAATCCTTCAAGGACGTCCTCAATGTGTCCTTGTAGCATTTCCTCTGGGCTCCTTTGGAGAATTTTCCTCGTTCTAGCTCACCATAAAAGAGTTTTTTCGGAAGCCGGTGGTCTGGCATGCGAGCTACATTGCCTGCCCATCGCAAATGTGACTTCATCAGGATGTTATAGATACAGGGCAGGCCTGCTTGGGAAATGATCTAAGTATTCGGGATCCTGTCTTGCCACTTGACGCTGAGGACTCTTTTCTGGCTCTCTGATCAAGGTGTGATGTGAGAATCTTGCGAGTATCTTGCCTGCGATGAAGAGCAAAGATATACCTCGGTAGATGTCATAAGTCTAATGATTCCCTTTGCGCTTATACAGATGTATCACAGAAGTTTCCTGAATTTCTGTGGGATAGTCTATTTTTGCCACATTGACTGAAACAACCAATATAGCTTTCAGTCAGAGCTGCACCGCCGACCTTGTATACCTCTGCTGGGATTGAATCTAGAGAGCAGACATATCGCTTTCTCGGTCTCTAACATAGTTGGTAGGGCATCCAGTAATTCAGTGACTGACACTTATGAAAGACGATCAGTGGGTTCATCACTGATTATATTGGGCAGTTCAGGACATACTTTAAGACGTCTTTCGAGAATTTACTCTTTGTCAGTGATCGACTTGTTCCTATCCACACTGAGGAAAGTGGATGACCCTGATGATTAGGGGCCATAGACTTCTTTTAGCGTGTCATAAACGTCTTCATGCTTGTCATTGTAACTTTGGATCTCATCTGCTTTGTTACACAGCCAAGATTCCTGCATTTGCTGAAGTTTCTTTTCTACAGTCATTCGGATGTTTTTGAAGGCATCTTTCTTTGAGGTGGACTTTGGATCATTTAGTTACGCTTTGTGGAGACGATGTCTTTCAGCCAACAACTGTTTGATGTCGTCGCAATTCTCATCAGAATTGTCCTTGTGCTTTCTGGAGGAGGGCCCTTAGATCTCTGTAGCGGTGTTGTAGACGAGCTCTCATAGGGTCTCCCAGTCTGACTCCATATTCTGGATTGAAGACGTTTTTCCACAGTGCTGAAGAAGGATTGTTTGGAGTTGGAGTTAGCTTGACGATGTTCAGCCGTTTTGGAATCTTCTTGCCTTGATGGCTATGGAGGGAGATAACCGCCATAATTCTACGCGTGTATTTTCTAATCGTCTTTGATGCATTATTGTAAATGGCTGCTTGCAAGTTCTACTTTCATAATTCTATGTATATTGTATTCTTCATTGATATAAATTGTACGTGGCAGTTTGCAAGTGCTACTTTCCTTATGCATTATTGTAAATGGCTGCTTGCAAGTGCTGCATTCCTAATTCTAGTCATGAATATTCTGTTCTTCATTGATACAAGCTGTAAATGGCTGCTTGCAAGTGCTTAGATCTACTTTCCTTCTGCGTCATTGTATCTTGCAGTTTGCCAACTACAGAATTGATTCTGCAGTTTGTCGTATGGCAAACGCTATGTCAGTTGTTACAAGTTTTGTATATTCTGTTTATAAACTTGACATATTACAATTACATCATTCCAACTGATGTTTTCATACAGATTTGGCTTTGCAACAATGTAAATACCAAGTTTTATCATTACCGTCTTTGTTGTCCAACTCGTGTCGCCATCTGTTGTCATAATGGCATATTAGAAATTAGCATGGCATTATGACAACATACAGCGCTCTAAATTTCTAAAGTTTTTCCGTTACTAGAATTAATTAATGCTCCCCACGGAGCTTTACGGCATTCATTTTGTGTCGATAAACATTGTAACTCTTTTTCAGTCCCTTTTTTAAAGATATGTTTGCAACGAAGTTTTAATCGTTCTATAAAACCATGTGCTTTCTCGAAAATCTAAGTGATTTATAGCACCTTACGAAAACAAAAACGTATACACTGCAGCAGGGTGGTCCATCGACACCAGTTTTGACGCACTTTAGTATTTACTTTCACCGTTTAAGAAATCTACTTCTTAGTGATATCTCTCATTACTTTGGAAACATTAGTTAGTTTAGCAAAGTAAGGATCAGAAATGACAATGATACATTCCCTCGTACTCTTCTTAACGAGCTTTCATCCGACGACCCCTGGTTGTAAGGATCGTATTGTACGTCACCCATTTTGACGCACCTTACTGACGTCTATCTTTTCCTGTGATACTATTGTACATAAGATCTTGCGAAAATAATATATTTCAGAGCAACATCAATAGCAGATAAAAAAATTTATTGGTAAAACGACATTTAAAAAAATTAAGCATTCCTAAAGGATTTCTTATTCTTATCACAATCTTCATTTTGGAACATATTTTGTCGCAAAAACCTAAATAATCAAATTGTGGAAAATTATGTTCGTATCATGATAAAAATGTTTACTTGCGATTAGAAGTATTAGATTTAGTGTACGATTGTTTTCCAATACTTAATTTGCATTGTTGATGTACAGAACCTCGACCTTTAAATGTATTTTTAAAAAAAACAAAACAGACAAACAAACAGCCTTAAAACTGGTTTGCATCCTTTTAAACTTTTGTCTCTAAAAGTGAGACAAAAGACATAATGTTACAGGAGGTTTTACTTTTATTTATTGCAATTCTTACCATTATCAAACCAATTAAAAATAATAAATTGGTTCAAGAAGTTTAACAATATAAATATAGAACCCTTAGGATCTAATTATTCAGCTGTTCTTTGTCACATTAAAGATTTTAAAAAAACTTTAAAAGAATTTTTGAAATGTGAATGTAATGCATGATTCCGACTTATTAAGTATGCTGCTTTTTGCAATATAAAAGTAGTTTAGTGAATTATCTTTGATCAAAGAGAGAGAGAGAGAGAGAGAGAGAGAGAGAGAGAGAGAGAGAGAGAGAATGCACCAAAACTGCATATTTCATTAAGTTATTGTAATTGTATACATGTATCCTAGGTCGATGAGCGTGTTTTGGGACAGTCTAAGGGTTTTTCATTCAGCAAGTATCAACAAGAGAATAAACTCTACTGAATTAGCTGATCTTACTCGATTATACAGGGTAGAATTTTACTGATCACTATCTTTTATTTGGTTTGATTTTATTTAATTGCCTACATGTATCCTTGGTAGTTGACGGTGTTTTGGGACAATCTTTTGATGTTTTATTGTAGTCATGGGATCTTTCATTTGGTGATAATTACCAACATGGGGAAAAAACTCTCCTAAGCTTACTCGATAGTTATACAATGCAGGATTTTACTATCACTGTCTTTTTTAAGGCTTGATTCAGTATAATTGTATTCATGTATCCGGGTAGGTTAGAGTGTTTTCGGACAGTTTTGTGCTAACCCCATGACTTTCAGGGTGATAGGCAGAAAAATAAACTGTTGGATGTCTAATTCATGCATACGTTCTTGCAAATAATCAAACATAAAATTACTGGACAGATTTGGGGAGGCAAACAAGTGTTAAAAAACATTGCCTAAACTTTTAGAACAGTTTTTGCTTTAATATTCTTCAAAGGAATAGTCTATGGAGATCTTGAGGACACACACACATTATGGTCAAGAAGTATTAGTTGCTTGACTTGGTATTAGGTAAGGAACCGACAGTCTACCATATTTCCGCTAAATGGCTTGTCAAATGGTCAAATGCAGGAATAGGTTGCAGATGTGCCTTAGATATCTTCTGACTGGGATTTCCTACTATTTGGCAAGTGTGACAAAATCTTTGGTACTTATAAAGATCATTTTTAATTTCGGCAAATAATAATAATTCAGGATCTTGTGATAAGTCTTACTGACACCAAAATGACCAGCTTAAGGAGTTTTATGGGCTAGACTATGAATTTCCTGTCTATACAACGTAGGAATAACAATTTGATTGCTCGCTGACCACTCATCGCCAGCGGATACATCTGGTGGTTGCCATTTTCTCATAATGACCCCATTTTTCACAAAGTAACAAACTGGTACTTGTAGTAGTAATAGAATACCAGGTTTCTATCTCAAAGACCTTTTTTACCCCCTCCCCAACCTCCTAACAAATATAATTTACCTCTATGAGAGACCCTAAAACTCCCACCAAACTGAAACCAGGTTTTGAGCTCAGATATAATTCTATAACTTTACACTAATATATAACTGCATACCTAGACTTTGTAACAGATGTTGTCTAATCAATACGCCTAGCCGTTGCGCAGTATAAAAAAATCAATATCTCTATGACAACTGAATCAGGTAAATGCCTTAACACGTCATACGGAGATCACGTGATTATCTAGAATTTTCCAGAACATAGGTAAAATACCTTAGTCATACGGAGATCACGTAACGGAAGCAACGGAAAATTAATACCTTAAAATATCTCAAACGGTGATGAGATTTTTTAGATAATTAATTTTCAGAACAAGTATATATAAGGCGGTCAAATTCTCTCATAGTCATTGCGTGCTGCACTTTAAAGAGGACGTCTTCACCGAGCGGAATCAAGTAAGTGGCATTTTTCATATATTATTGTTTAGATAATATTTCATACCCTCTCATTATCATACTTTTTTTGATAATCTTTTTCATACCTACTAACTCTCATTGGTAGAATATCTGTTAACATACTGTCAATAGTACGAAACTCGCGTATTAAATCGTCCATATCATATTTTATACCCCGCAAGTAAAATCGTATCTGATCAAGTAATTTTTTATAGGTGATACTAGCCGTTTGGCAACTATTTGTTTTAGTCGCGAGTCAAGGTTCTATCTTTTTACACGCAGTTGTAAGAGAACACCAGTGCCCGATATTATTAGCAAAAACGGGTTTAATGATGCACCACTTGAAATTATACCAGATCCGGTTAATAACAGCGGTAAATATGATATTACTCGAAGTATTTTGTTATAATATTTATAACATTTTTTCACGCACCAAAGTTTTTTATGATAAAATTTGTAATATTGCATTAGAGCGTCCACATCTTGTTTTGGAATTTCTTTTGAAATGTGATTGAAATCAAATATATATTTTTTCATTATATAATATTAATTTACAACAATGCTGGTTTGATTAAGTGACTAATTGCGGTGTTTCAGCTACAAATTCCAAACACCACCAGTAAGACGTTGCGGTTATTGTTTGATCATCTGCTTCCAGTAAAAATATTTCTTCAGCATCTTTATTTAACACTATAGATACAACTCCAGAGAAAGCATCGGTTGAATGACGCCATGGAAATGTTGTAGTATAAATTTTAAACTTTGCAGAGCTAAAGATAGATAGTCTATAAACACCAGTAACTTCTGCGGTATATCTGATAGTGTTATTTTGCTGTGACCATGTTGTTAATCCTGATGCTACTGTGTACACGATATTTTTAATTTGTCTGTGTGGAATTTTAATCAGATTAGTTTTTTGAACAATAGTAGGTATTCCACTGACAATGTCGTTGAGTTTCGTGTTAATGTCGGCTAGTTTTATTTCAACGGTTGGTTGTTCCCCAAAAAATTCTTTAAGGGTTTGTTTATGTTTCTACGAAAATTTAAGAACGTTTCTACATGTCTAGAAAAAGTAACACTAAGTGTAGTCATTTCATCACCGATTGTTTTTTAACGAAGTTGAAATAGGAATTTCCTTATCATCAACATACTTTTTTGTTACAGCATCAAAATCATATTCCGGTGTTCTAAGATTATTAATGCCGTTATTGTTCATGTTGAGAAATGCACGCATTATGCCACCGTTGGCCAATACGTACTTAGATTCTTGATCATCGACATATTTTTTTGTTGCGGCGTCTGTATCTGAGGCTGGGTTTCCAAGGTCTATAATTTTATTTTGATTCATAATAATGCTACCCGTAAATGAATCACCAGCTTTTTTGACATAATCGTTAATCGAGTTACCGGAATCTTGTATCTTACCTTGATTTGTAAAAGTAACAATATTATTAACAACCGCGGTGGGAATTCGTACAAGTACATTTGACAGTTGTACATTACTCGTCTTTAATCGTCCTTGTTTATCCTGGAAAATAACAACTTCATTTTGATCCACACTTGTGAGATTTAATAAATTATCAATTTCATTTCTTAGCTGATCAAGAGTTGCGTACTTAGATAAGTCACCTTGATAACCTTCAGTCAATAAATCTCCTGTTAATGTTCCAAATTTTGTATAGTAACTCATTATTTATTGTCTTACATAAAATTATATAACAACGATGGCAAAATCGTCGATATTAAACTTTGATACAGAGCGGTTGGTGAAACATAAACATAACAATGAACTTCCAGATTGTCATTATCTTATTGTTGGGCGAACTGGATCGGGAAAAACAAACTTACTTATGAACTTACTTCTGGGCGATAATTTTAACTACGATCGAGTTTATATTTATACGATTAATCCACAGCAAGATAAGTACGAGCTACTAAGCGAATATAATGACAAACTTCGTGATGATCTTGAGGCTGGTGAAGATTTTTTTATTATCAATCAACCAGAAGATCTTATTCCAGTTAATCAACTTGATGCATCTGAACATAAGATAGTAGTTTTTGATGATATTCCGCTAAATAATACGGAGATGAATAAAATAAGATCATATTTTTCACTATCGCGAAATAAAAAGTGTAATTCTATTTATTTAGCTCAAGGTTTTTATAATGTTGACAGATTTATTCGGCGAAATACCGGTTGTTTTATATTATTTCCGGGATTGGACAATATTGACGTCAGAAATATTGCGAACGAACAATACGGTGACGTAACAAAAGATAAATTTATCGAACTTTATCATAAAGCTACAAAAGATAAATATAACTTCTTCTTATTTGATAAACTTGCACATGATCCAACTAAAATGTTTCGCTGTTGTATTAACACTTACTTACAGTAAGGCGTTTCAATTTTATAAAATTTATATATAATAATTATGGACAAACGAGCAAAATATAGAAAACATATAGAAGATCTGAAAAAACTTGCTCAATCTCAAGCAGCGTTTAAGCAAAGAGTACAACAAGCACGTCGTGGACAAATAACTGCTGCAGAAACAACAGCTACGATTTTCAAACCAGTTACTGAAGCACTACTTGGTAAACAACCTGAAACTAGGACACTGTCAGACGAAGAACTTAAGAAACTACAAGAAAAAGGTTTACTCGGACTAGTTAAAGAACAACAAGAAACAACTTGTGGAAGAATTATTGCTAGATCTGATGAGGAAAAAAGAAAATTAGTTGAAGCTATTGTAGCAAACATAGCTGACCCTGCTGCTAGACAAGCTGAACTAACACTATTATTAAATAATCCACTTTTACTTGAACAAAGATTAGCGGAAGCAGTAATAATTAGACCGATTAAAGAAAAGTTTGAAGAAGAAAAAGAGAAAGAAAAAAAAGATTTGAGTATGATTTATTAAATATCAATAGAAAAATAAGAGATTATGAATATAAAGATTTTGATAAGAGATATAGAGATTATAATGTAAGAATATACACTGTTATGAGAGATGATAATTATAGAGCCGACGAAAAAATTAAAGAATTAACAAAAATTAAAGAAGAGGGTGAAAAAAATCTCAAAGAAATAGTTTTAGAAAATAAAAATTACCATGACAACATTAAATTATACCGAGAAGGTATTATAGCTAGTCTTTATATTAAAGCTATTAAAAAAAATAAAAGATAGACTACATACTAGCCATTATAATAGTTTTTTATCTAAAGAAGCAAAATCATTGGATGAAGGATCAGAAGAATCAGAATATGAAGAAAAAGTTTTAGAGGAAACTGAAGTAACTAAGAAAATTAATGAAAAACTAAAAATAGCAGAATCTAAAGTAACACGATCCGATTATAATTATTTTATAGGAGAATACGACGTTGAAGATATTAATAATATCAATAAATTGTCACAAGAAGAATATGTTGATATTATTGAAAAATTAGATGATATTATTAGAAAAGGAAGAGATGCTATTGGTAATATTTATAAAGCTAAAAGAGAAGGAATTTATACAGAAGAAGCAGCAGGGAGGGTGAACAGACCACTCTTATAATTAAGCCAAATTTTAGTGATAATTGAGACAAGTGGTCTGTTCGACTGCCATACCGCGAAATCATTTGTCTTAATCATCAGGCAAACATATTCATTACCAAATGTCTGTCCACCCCACCCCCCCTTGCTGCGGTGGACCCTACAAATTGGTTTCGAGCAAATTTTGCATTATGATTAAGACAAATGTGTAGGGTTCGACTGCCATACCGCGCATATCATATTCCCCTTCTTGTCTGCTGTTATCTTACACACATATGTGGTCATTCACCCTTCCTGCTGCTATGAATTTATCCAGATCAACTATTGCATGTAATATACAGTGTGAAGTGAGTCATATATAATATATGTACTGAGATAGGTATGCGTACCGATTATTCAAGGACGTGTGATGTAGTAGTTCAAACAATAGTTGTGTTTATCGATAGTCCAGGTATTTGTGTGCAGTTTATTTCCGTGTTTTAATTTTAAATATAATACATTTTAATCGGTTCATACATATAATGGCAAAATATCTTAATAAAATTATAAATATTTATTTATTTGTAAAATCAGATATCAAATGCTATTGCACAATAACCACATATAATAATTTCTAAAACGTATATTTGTAGTCGAGTTCGTTAGCTCAATGTTAAAGTTGTTGGAAACTTTAATACTGATGTTTGCGGTTCGACCCCAGATCTCGCCGAGATGGGTTCGGGTCCCCGGGTCGCCCACGTCTTTTAATAAGTGGGAGGGAGGCATCCCCTGAGATTTCGATAAATCACCACGTATCTCGTGGTCGGATTCCATTTTGGATTCTACCCCGGGGTTTCGTGGGGGTTTTATCGAAATCGCAATGCCTAGACAGCCTTCTGAATTGCTAATATTTCACTTTCGTCGATTAGAAATTCGCCGGGAGGTGTGTCTATGCAATACCCCCCTAAAATAATCAGTAGTATGCCTTGAGCTCTCTGCCCCATGGAAGAACCCCCAAATAAACATCCAGAAAGGGTGTTAGCCAAAAGAAACAGAACATGGGTGTGCCGCATAATAGTCATAAGAGAGAGAATGACAATGTAAGGACCCCATGAAAGTCACACAGGCTATCGAGGGGTTCCATTGAAGGGTAATCGCTGGGATCTACTGATTATTTTTGATAAATTAAAATACAGACAAACATGCATACATACAGACATACATAGAAAGGGTAAATAATTCTCTAGCAGAGGAGGAGCAGAGTTATCGCGCTTTATTAAGTATTTTTGGTGATTTCAAATTCAATTAAATATCTATTATAAATATTATTTAATAATGAATATTGGAGAACCACACTCAGCTAGATTAGCACGAGAAAGACTAGAAGCAATTAGAAAATATTTACCTGTTCGTGATGCTGTCAAGCAACAATTACAACAACGACAAGAATCTCATGTTGAATTTGAGGAGGATACAAAACAATTATTTAAACCTATTACAGAGACCACTAAAGGTATTCAACCTGTGTTAGAGAAAACCGCTGAAGAAACTGGAAAAATAGCAAAAAGAACAAAACAGACAAAAAAGATTCTTAGAAAACTTCCAGCCGAAATATCTGCTGCGATGCCAGTCCCGGAAATACCCGAGGATGAAGATCAACCTGGAGGTGCTGAAGCACCAACCCCCGAACAAAAGAGTCATGTAATAAGTACTGCTGAACTGATAAATAAATTTGATGAAAAAGTTATTAATTACCTTAAAAAATTTAACCTAGATCAACTAGCTGAGTTTGCTTTGGGTGGTTTTAGTCGAAGAGATAAATTAATGAAACCTGAATACGCTAAAGATATTAAAAACAGTAAACAATGGCAAAAATATTTATATCGCATATTTATGGATGTTGAACGAATTAACGAGAATGATCCACTATATCAGGATTATGTTAGTAAAAGTAATAAATTAATCAAATTAGAAAAGGAAAAAAAACAAAGTAAAAAACCTTCAAAACAAACAGCACCAAAATCACAAATACCAATTCTATCTCCTACACGTTGAGGGGCTGTAGAATCTAATCTGTAGATTGGAGGTCTACCAGTGGATCTAACTACACTAGAAATTGTATGTGTAGTCACGCTCCAGATAGGATCAGTTGTTCTTTTTTTTACCACCTTCAAGTTCACCAGGTTCGTATAAATATCTTACAATTACATTACCTAATACTGGTTGAGGTTGATGTCTGTCATTACTACGGGGTATATATTTTTTTGTAATCGCATTAGAAGGTTTCATGGAAGTTGAACGAGTAATTTCATTATTTAATGCAGATATCACACTTGGTAACCTCGTAACCCATTCACGAGATCTCTCACCGGATTTAAAGTCAGTAGGTATTTCTTTTGCATATTGGTATCCAAATAACCGCTCGGCAAGTGTTCGATTAAATCGTTCAACAATTGCCTGATCACGATGAATTTCAGTATGTCCTCGTCTGATTTTAACATTATGTTTTTTCATCAACGATAATACTGTACCAAGAAATTCTTTGCCCGGATCAACCTGTAATAATTGTGGCCATCGCAAAGGTCCTCGATGATAAATTCGTTCGAACGCAGATGCAACTTCGGATGCTGTCTTTGTTGATAATGGTTCAGCATCTTTATATTTACTTGCAACATCAACGACAGTTAATGCGTATTTGTATGTGCGTGATTTTCGTCCACGTCTTTTAACAGTATCATGTGGTAAAACAAAATATCTGCTTGATGAACCTCATTAGGGACGCTGACATCAAAATGTGAATATTGAATATTTTTAGGTGGTGGTAGATAAATTTGCCATATTGCCTGTCGTGCTAACCACGCTGCAGCAACAGAACGTGAGACTTTTGCTGCTTCAGATAATTTAGTAATCGCTGATCTACCTCTCCAATATCCTCTTGGGCTATAATAAATGGATTCCATTATAATATTTATATAATTAATTACCAGCCCCTAACATTATTTTACTTTTCATGGCAGATTTTACTAGAAAACTAACTAATTTATCTCTAACAGATTTATTAGGTATAGAATTTAATGCATGAATCAATTTTACATCTGCGAGATGCCTTTGTTGTAAATCTTTACTTTTATACGCAACATCATGAACATGACACACTTGATCAATCTTATTTACTGGATGCTCTCCTGGTCTTGGTTGATCTTGATTATCAAGTCGGATGTCAAGTCGGGTTCCAGGACCATAATAATTATATCCTGGTAAGTGTTTTTCCCCTGGATATTTAGCCCACGGAGTTCCTGGTAATTTTCCTAATAAAGCGGCTATATCTCCACCTGTCTTTGTCCCTGAATCAGACATGGAGATAAATTTATATTTTTTCGTGCCGCATTTTACACATTTACCTGTTAATGCACGTCGTTTATTTTTTGTTATTATTGTTGTCAGTCCAGTAGTGGGTGTAGATACTCTACATCGAACACAATATAGACTCATGTTATTAATAATATGGATATAATTGATTTTTCGGCGACACGAAAACAGGAGCCAGTGAAGCATCATCATCCAGCATTACCAAATTCGATAAGAATGATTATAATAGGTCCATCTGGATCAGGTAAAACACAACTATTATTAAATTTAATAATGCGATGGTTAAAATGGAGTAAATTGTATTTAGTAGCACCATCCGTAGATGATCAACACTGTTACGAAGTACTTAAAGATTTTAATGAAAAAGCAAAATTGCTGAATGAAGACGGTAATGATGTGGTTGATTTTATTACCGATATTGATGAGGCTCCATCTGTAGATGACCTAGATGGATTTATTAATAATTTAGTGGTGTACGATGACGTTATGTTGGACAGACAAACAAATCCAGCTAGAATATTTTCTCGAGGTAGACATAAAAACACGGACGTGATTTATGTTACTCAGCGATATACACAAATACCTAAAGTGATCAGAGACAACTGCAATATTTTAGTAATGTTTAATGGAGTAGATAATTATACTCTACAGAATATTTATTATACTTGGTGTTCAGGGGATATGGATATGATGAAGTTCAAAAACTTTTTTGCTCAAGCACAAGCTGTTCCGTTTGGATTTATTACAATAAATTTACATGATCCAAGATCCAGATATCGTATAGGTCTAGATAAAATCTTTGGTCCTTGATTTTATCAAGAATTATAGCAGCGGGGGGGGGGTGAATGACCACATATGTGTGTAAGATAACAGCAGACAAGAAGGGGAATATGATATGCGCGGTATGGCAGTCGAACCCTACACATTTGTCTTAATCATAATGCAAAATTTGCTCGAAACCAATTTGTAGGGTCCACCGCACCAAGGGCGGTGGGGGTGGACAGACATTTGGTAATGAATATGTTTGCCTGATGATTAAGACAAATGATTTCGCGGTATGGCAGTCGAACAGACCACTTGCCTCAATTATCACTAAAATTTGGCTTAATTATAAGAGTGGTCTGTTCACCCTCCCTGCTGCTGAAGATCTTGAAAGAAAATTTAAACTTTATAGAGATGCTATTATTGCTTTTAATTTAAAACCCTTAGCGGAGGAATTTAGATCTGGAAAACATAAAAATAGGCAAATTTACGACGTGTTTGGAATAAATGAGAATGTTCGCACAAGTAAGTTTGGAACTGGTGTAAAAATATTTACATCAAATGTTGAAGTGATAGGTAGATTGATGCTATTAATATTATCAAAAGAAGCTGGTAATGTTAGTGCTGAAATTGATAATGAAATTGTTGATATACTTGATCATCAAAGATCAGAAAATTTATTAACATCTGACGAGTATGAAACTTTACACCGCGATTTAATTTTATAAAAAATATAATAAATAACAATGTCAACAACATTATTGCTAGACTCTAGTACAACCGCAAAAGATAGCGCAAATTTTTCAGTAAATTATATTCCTCCAATACAACTTGATACTGAGAAACAGTATGAAATTGGATTAATTTCTTGCACTTGTTGGAATGCTATGGCTAAGGTAAAAACTGGTGTCAATGATGAGATTGCAATTATTTCAATAAGAGACACGCAATGGAAAACATTTAAAATTCCACAAGGAGCTTATAATATTACTGATCTAAACAGAGTGATAAAAGAGCTTATGCAAAAAGAGAAGATGAAACCTGATAATTTCGAGTTAGCAGCGAATTATAACACGTTACGAGCTAGAATGACGATAAAAAATATGTCAGTTAGTTTTATATCACCGAGAAGTATCGCACCACTGATAGGATTTGAACATAGAGAGTATTATTTAGATCCTAATGAAGCTATTACATATGACGGTGAACTGCCGGTAAATATAACTGACGTAAATACAATATTAGTAAATTGCTCTATTGCTTCTGGATCTTACTCAGCCCAGGGCAGTAAAGGACAAACGATTTACAGTTTCTCACCAGAATTTCCGCCAGGTTCTCTCATGCAAATCACTCCGCGTCATATTATCTATTATCCGTTAAACGTTGAAAATCAAATATCAAGTATAACAATGCAATTAACAGATCAATCTGGACGACAGTTGGAACTGAACAACGAAATTGTCACATATTATTTACACTTACGAGTACAATAACAAAATTATTGCGACTTCACTATCGACAATAAAAATTATACAGCATCAGATATAATGAAACAGAGAAAAAAAATTTATCGAAGAAAAATAGTAGGAGGGTTTTTTGGGAATATATTTACTAAAGTTATTGAAAATGTTCCGGGAATCGCGCGTAAAGTTGCACCAATTGCACTAGACGCAGGTAAAGCTTTTGCAACTGGGGCCGCATCTGCCGCTGGAACTGCGGTTGGACAAAAAATAGCTGATAAAATAAAAGGCGCACCGTCTACATCTGATATAAAACAAGCTATATCAGAAATCGCTCCAACAAAAGAAACTCAACGTGCTATGATAACAACAACGAAAAAACTTTTATCACCGAAAGGCGAGCAGATCATACAAAAATTAATATCTAAAGTAACGGCGCCGCAATAAAATTTTATATAATCTAATAAATAAAAAATGTCTGTTAAAAATTATCTCGATTTAGCAGAAAATTATGACACCGATGACACTGTAACAGAATTTGAGTATGTTGAGTATCTCGATGAAAATTCTAATGAACCAAATAAAACTGGTATTAGAACATTTAATACTCGAGACGAAGATGTATTTCTGCTGCCTCATAAGGCAATGTTAGAAGTTCGCGGTCAGATTATGACAGTAGCTAATCCACCTGTTGCAATTGCAGCTGGAACAGAAGTAGCTCTTATAAATAACGGCTGGTGTTTATTCAAAAGTGCTAGATATCAACTGGCCAATCAAACTGTTGAGGATATTTCAAGTCACTTACAAGTTGCAAGTACAATCTTAAATATTATTTCGTTTTCCGATGATTACTCGAGATCAACTGCAACGAACATGATGTGGTTTAAAGATACTGGACGTGGTGTAGCTGAATCAACCGAACTTTTCTCGAAAGGTGCTTTGGTACACGAAGCTGATGCTGCTGCAGATCTTCCAATTGTAAGAACTTTTCTTATTGTTAATGCAACCGCACTAGGTATAGCTGCACCAGGTGCAGGTGATAACGCAGACGCTGTGAGAGTCTCACTTACTGCTGCTTGTAATAATATTGGAGTAACTCCACCAGCTGCAGGTGCGACCGCTGTCGCAATGTTAGATTTAATCAATAACACAATTAGCGTAAAAAATCCACGTTATAATGAAGGTTTTGCTAGGCGAAGAGAAATTGCAGCAGGATCACGTCAAATTACAATGATGCTTCCGTTAAGTACAATATTTGGATTTTGTCGCGATTACGACAAAGTATTTCGTGGAGTTAAACATACACTTATTTTAGATCGGGCAGAACAAAACGACTGTCTGTTTAGGTCAGGCGGAGATGACGTACAGTTTATCATAAACAAACTTGCGTTGTGGATGCCGCGTATAACGCCGTCAGTCACTAAAATGTCAGAACTAAATAGCATACTCGATAAACATACAAACAAGATTTATTTTCAGCAACATAAAATATATCAAACAGCAGTTCCAAATACTACCGACTACACATGGCGAGTTACAACAACATCAAGCAAACAACTGCCGAGACAATTGTTTGTCGTATTTCAACAGCAAGCGCGACGTGGTAACCAACAACAAAATAATGCGATATTTGATAACGCTGATGTTAGACGAATATATGCTAGACTAAATTCGAAGCAGTATCCAGAACGAGCGATAGAATGTAATTTTGCAGATGATGCTAATAAAAATGTTACTCGACCGTACATGTATTTACTCGACGCAGTACAAAAATATCAAGATGTTGAAGATGGATCTCAGATATCAGTAGAAGAATTTCGTACACTTTATCCAATATTTTATTTTGATGTTAGTAAACATAGCTAGCGAGCAGTTGATTCGACAGCTGATATTGAAATTACTTGGACATTAGGAGCAGTTCCAGTAGCGCAGTTGTACGTATACGCGTTAGTGATCAGCGACAGATTTGTTACGATAGATTCCGTTGGAGGTAAAATGACAGTCCAAGTTTAATCTGCAATCGTTATATAAGATGACCAAATATATTGTAAAAGAAATATATCTGACTGATGGTCAAGTTAAAAAATTAGCAGCTGCTGTTGCAAAGCAGAGACAGGTATCATTAAAGGTTAATCCTGGCTCTCAAACGGGTACCTTAACAAAATTAATGTTAACCAAAAATCAAGCAAATAAATACGATCGCAAAAAACCTTTTGTTTTAAATTTAAGTGCCGCACAAATAACAGCGATGTCCCACCACATTGTGGTGGAAGGTGGTTTCTTTGGTCCGGCATTATCAGTACTAGCTAGCACTATAATACCAAAAATGTTACCGGTGTTAGGTACATTAGGACTAGCAGCAGCGTCTGGAGCAATATCTGGCGCAACGAAAAAAGCAGTTGAGGGCAGTGGAATAAAGAAAATAGTATAAAGCTTAATTTTAAGTGATTGATAAATATAATGCCACAACGAAAAACAAAATCGTCGGAAAAAAAGAAAACAACAAAACGTCGAAAAACAACCAAAGGAGGAATCATTCCTTTCGCTCCACTTTTAGCGGGACTAGCGGGAAGTCTACTGCCAAATCTTCTAGGAATCGGACGTGGTCTAACATTACCGGGAACACGGCCACCCCGCTAAGTAACTTTGATATACTTGATAAACTAAAATCAGTTCCCAGATTTCACGGAGTTTATTCTAAAGATGAACTCAACACCAAAGGTGTCAGCGCTGTACCGTCGCTGGGTTCGTGTGTGATAAATATACAAGATTTCAATGATGGATCCGGCACACATTGGGTAGCAGTTTATAATAACAATTATTTTGACTCGTTTGGACTTCCTCCGAGCGATGTAATAAAAAAATACATAAACAAAAAATACAAAAAAATATATTATTCGTCTAATCAACTTCAACCTGTTGGAACTTCTGCTTGCGGATATTATTGTATAATGTTCATTAAACAGATGTCAAAGATCTTAATTTTTTAAAGTTTATTTTACAGTTTGATAAGCAACCTTCTCACGCTAATGATGAGATTGCAATTAATTTTTGTAAAGCTATCTAAAGCTTGCAATAAATTTTATCTAAACTTACAAATATATAATGTCAACATATTGTCTCAAATGTAAAACTAAAACAGAAAATAAGGATGAGACGACGGAAAAAACAAAAAATAATAGAATGATGCTAAAAAGTATTTGTGCAATCTGTGGAAAAAGAAAAAGTATGTTTTTAAAGAAAACGTTTGGAGCTGGTTGCCCTCCCCCTGACAAGATTATTTTAGTAGATGACTAAAAATATAGAATGATATGCAAGTGCGATTCTGACAGAGATTTATGTCTTGAGCAAAATAAAATTGTCACATATTGTCAACGTTGTAACAACAGAGAAATAATAGGTACAGGTATAGATATACATAAATTTATTGGCAAACTGCCGAAACCAAAAGGAGGTTGGACATTGCCAGGTCATAAATACACTGGACCTTATAATCCTCTTGATAAAGAAACTAGATGAAAATGATAATCCACTGCCAGGACAGGAGCCTTATAATCAAGTTGATGCAATAGCAATGCGTCACGATATCTGTTACAGGGACATTGAACGTCCTGATAACGTTCGTGTAGAAAACTCAAAATCAGATTGTGATAAAGTAATGTTGGACGAACTTCGTGATATGGAGCCGACAAATATACGAGAACGTTTTGATAGAAGATTTGTTCAGGGAATGATTGGAGCAAAATATAAATTAGGACTCGGAAAGGAATTATACAATGATCTAGCGTCTGAGCTACACAAACCTAAAAAAAAAAGTTTGCGCGACGTAAAGTTGTCGCAAATGCCGTTGATGATATCTGGGCTATAGATTTAGTTGATGTATCAAATCTAGCAGAATTTAATGATAATAAGAAATATTTGTTTAAAGTTGTCGATGTTTTTAGCAAATACGCTTTTAGTGTCCCAGTTTCAGATAAAACAGGAACGTCGATAACTGATGCGTTAAAACAAATAATAACAAGTACAGAAAGAAAACAAATAAAATCTGGACCGATCATGGAGCAGAGTTTTTTAATAAAAAGTTCGAGCAGTTTCTAGAACAAAATAACATTAAAAAGTATGTTACAGGGAATGAGGGAAAAAGTGTTGTCGTCGAAAGATTTAATCGCACTCTAAACGAAAAAATACATAAACATTTGGCAGCTAAAAACACTAACAGGTATATTGATGATCTTTCTCAAATCGTGGACAAGTATAATAACACGAAACACCGAACGATTAAAATGTCGCCAAACGACGCAATTAAAAATCCGATTCTTGCAAATGAAAACATGTATCGCAGACATAAATTTAAAGTCGGTGATAAAGTTAGAATTTCTTTGACTAAAAAAACATTTGAAAAAGGATTCACTCCAAACTGGACTGAAGAAGTATTTGTTGTTGATAAAGTACTTTTGACAATACCTGTAACATACGCGCTAAAAGATTTATTAGGTGAAACAATAACTGGTAGTTTTTACGAGCAGGAACTTCAGAAAACTGAACAAGATGTTTTCGTTATCGAAAAAGTTATCCGAAAACGCGGCGATAAAAGTTTAGTTAAGTGGCGTGGGTATAGCGATAAATTTAATAGTTGGATCCCAACTAAGTCGATCCAATAACGTTATTATAAATTTGTTCGTATTTCACAAGCACAGATTTACATTTGATAGTTTTACATAATGAAATTAAATGTAATTTTCTTTCATTATCAACTGGCATTAAATTAAATATCTTAGCAAAAATAAAATCGTATTTTATACTTCTTCGCTGGCCAGTTATTTTTATATTTAAAAACGGCCTGATAAGCTGCCAAAATATCTGTTGTTCGGCAACAGTAAAATCAAATTTTATTATTTTTTTATCAATGTGATACTTAACATTATATCTTCCAGTTGTTGGTCTGCTGTAATTTTTTCTGTCAGCGACGGTGACTATTTCATTATCATCGTCAGATTCATTGTTGTATAAAATATCATCTTTGCTATAACTAGCAGATTTGTCTATTATATCGGTAGAGATTTTAACATTGTCTGCTACTTTATCGCCGGAGACTTTATCACTAGTGATTTTAACATTGTCTGCGATTGTATCTTCCGCATATATTTCAGCAAGTCTTTTCATCAAGTTCATATTATAATACACTTTTATCTAATTTATTGTTATAAATATGACTGACGAGGTAAAATATCATCAAAAGGTTAATATATTAAATTACAAGGAACTAGCCGAAGCAGTTCGAAAATGTCTGTCAGGTTATAGTGCATATTTCGTTGACGTTATTGTTACGCAAGGTGATTCTCATAAAATATTACTAACAGCAGCAGAAAAAAAATAAACTTAATGAAAATGCTTTTATAACATTAAAATTTGATCGCGATGATATTATGGCATTTGCACATAGCTGTCTTACTAAGACAGAATTACAAAATATCATTAATCATCATATCTGAAACCAAATCTATCAAAAGTTGACATTGACGTTGCTGATTTAGTTATGCCGTCGGCAACATATTTTATTGATTTACTATCAATTTTATGATATTTTGCTGCAGCTGATATTGATTTAAATTTCATTTCTTCTCCAGTTTCAAGATTTAATGAAATAACTGATCTTATAGGGTTTCTGAAATTATTACCCTCAAAATTAGATCCACGTCGAGTATTTTCTTTTGATGTAACCAAATCTAAATTTTCTAAACGATTATCAGTTTTACTTTTGTTAATATGGTCAATAACTAGATTACCTGAAATATCGTTATTAAAAATTTCATAAACAAATCTATGTGATAGATAACTAACATGATCTGTTTTAGTTCCACGTACCTTCACAAACAGGTATCCGCTATTTTTCAATTTTCCAATAACTTTTTTGTCCTTATATGTCGTATAATTCCCTTATCCTTTGCTTCGTATAAATCAAATACTTTATGACGTTGAAACTCATCTTGTAAAGATAGATTTTCAATATTGTCATCAGTAATCGAGCCATTTACTCTATAGACTCTTTGTCCTTTTGGAATATCATCGCAGAACAAAGTATAAATTAAATCTTTTCTAAACATTTCCGTTCTCTCAGCATTATCTCCTTTTACACTAATCTTATAACCCGCTGGTGTTGGTTTTCCTATAGATTTTTTAGATTTTATGTTAATAACCGAACCTAATGCATTTCCAGCGTAGAAGTTATACTTCGGATGAACATGATATGCTTCTTGCTCCTCTGCTGTCAATCGAATGTATCTCAGATTTTGTGTCATTATACTATAAGGATTTTATATCTCTAATTGTTTGTTCAGCTGGCGTGCAGTGAGTTATCGATCGAACAATCAATTAGACACATAATATTACACTATTATATAGCAATGCTGAAATTACGTGATATAGCCAAGAAAAGCCTTATTGGAAAACCTGAAAAAATAGCGACTGCCTTTACAGGATTCAACAACAGTTATCGGTTTGATAAACAAATCGTACTGGTAAATTTTACTGCAACAAATCTTTACCACCTGCTAGAGCCAACTGTAAAACGTGAACTTGAAAAACATAAGGGTATAAGAATATTAGTGCAATATCACGTTATATTTTCAAAACTACTTATGACGGAAGAATCAACTAACACGGAAACTACGGACCCTTATATTAATGCAAAATCAAGGCGTGTTTTGTTTGGTACTGATCTTTTGTCACTAGCTAATGAAATACACCAAGAAATCTGGAAAAAGATAGAAGAATATACCGAATCGGGTTCGGGTTGGAAGTTTGAAATGATCAAGGAAATTTTATTTCACACAATGAAATATGACGCATTACGCGGTAGTTCGTATATCGACCTGCCACTAAAAATAAAAAATAAAAAATGCTGTATAAACGTAAAGAACGTTGATAACAAATGTTTCCAATGGGCTGTTCTTTCTGCGTTATTTCCAGCAGAAAAAAATGCTGATCGTGTTGAGAAGTATATCAGTCACGTGTCAAGATTAAATTTTAAAGATATTGACTTTCCAGTAGCAGAAAATCAAATACCAAAGTTTGAAAAGCAAAACAATGTTTCGATCAACATTTTCGGACTTGATGAAAAAGAAAAGGTTTATCCAAGATATATTTCAGAAAAAGCTTCACAATCAACTATAAATTTATTGTTTTATAGAAATCATTACGTTTGGATCAAAAACTTTAATGGACTAGTTGGTAGACAGTACAACAAAGATAAGAACAAAAAGTTCTTTTGCTATCGCTGCTTGAACGGTTGTACAGACAATGAAACATTACAAAAGCATTTACAGTACTGTAGTGACGTACAACGAATAACGATGCCGTCTAAAAAAGATAGCGTGTTACAGTTTGTCAATCACCATCACAAGCTAAAAATTCCTTTCGTCATATACGCTGATTTCGAATGCTTACTTCAACCTGTACTTGGCGTAGAAAATAATCCCAACCAATCGAGTACAAGGAAAACTCAAAATCATGTTCCGTGCGGAGTAGCGTATAAGATAGTTTGTTATGCTAATTCGAAATTATCTAAACCAATTAAATTATATCGCGGTAAAAATCCAGCTATCTGGCTTCTCAAGCAGTTAATTAGAGAAGTTGATCATATATTCAATCGTTTGAAAAGAGTAACTCCAATGATAAAACTGACATCTCAACAAAAATCTGATCACGAGCAAGCAGAAATTTGTCATATTTGTGAGAAAGCTTTTGACTCTGACAACGTCAGGGACAAGAAAGTACGTGACCATTGTCATTTAACCGGACAGTATCGTGGAGCGGCTCATGATCAATGTAATTTAAAATTTCATGCTCCAAATTTTATTCCAGTTATTCTTCACAACTTTCGAGGATATGATAGCCACATTATCGTAGAAGCTTTTGGTGATCCTGACGTAAAAGCTCGTTTAAAACTCAATAACGTTATCAAATGCATTCCAAATAATTTTGAAAAGTATATGTCAGTTACGCTAGGTAAGTTGCGTTTTATTGACAGCATGCAGTTTATGAAAGCATCATTGGATGAGCTGGTAAAAGATTGTAGCGAGTTTGATAACTTACGAGACTGTTTTAGAGCAAAATTTAATCTACTGACTAAAAAAGGAATATTTCCGTACGAGTATCTCGATGATTGGAGTAAATTTGATGAAACTTCGCTACCTGACAAGGACAAATTTTACTCACAACTTAAAAATGAAAATATAACCGATGATGAGTACAAATATGCACAAGATATCTGGAATAAATTTAACTGCAGAACATTTGGTGATTATCATGATTTATATTTGAAAACAGATGTTTTATTACTAGCAGATGTTTTTGAAAGTTTTCGTCGAGTAAGCTACAGCAATTATGGACTAGATCCTTGCTGGTATTATTCTGCTCCCGGGTTATCTTGGGATGCTTTGTTAAAGTTTAGTAAAGTAAGGTTAGAATTACTGACTGACATTGATATGTTTAATTTTATCGAAAAAGGTATCAGAGGCGGTATTAGCGTGATAACGAAGAAATATGCTGAAGCAAACAACAAGTACCTAAAAAAGTACGATCCTAATCTTCCTTCGAAGTATATAATTTATCTAGACTCCAATAACTTATACGATTATTCTATGGCAGAACAAATGCCTATTGGTGGATTTCATTGGATTACGGTTGATCAATTTCTATCAGAGACAGAAAAAAAGATACCCGACGATGTTTCGTACTTCGTTGAGGTTGATCTCGATTATCCAACTTGGCTACATAAATTGCATAACGATTATCCTTTCTGTGCGGAATCGATGGTCATAGATTATAGTTTATTATCTCAGGAACAACAAACGTCAGCATCACCAAGACAAAATTCTATGGTTAAAAATCTAGTACCAAATTTACTTGATAAGAAAAATTATGTTTTGCATTACAAAGTTTTAAAACAAGCAGTCGATGCTGGTCTCATGTTGAGAAAAGTTCATCGTGTACTAAAATTTAATCAGTCGCCGTGGATGAGAGATTATATTAACTCAAACACTTCTAGAAGAGCTGTGACAAAATCTGATTTTGAAAAAAACTTCTTTAAGCTCATGAACAATTCCGTTTTTGGTAAGACGATGGAAAATATTAGGAAACGCGTAAATATCGAGCTAGTTAATGATATCAATCGCAGAAACAAACTTGTGTCAGACGATGATTTTGTTAGCATGAAAATTTTTAATGAAAATCTTGTCGCGATACAAAGAAGAAAAACAAATCTGAAACTAAACAAGCCGATCTATGTTGGAGCTTCCGTTTTAGATTTATCAAAGTGGCTCATGTACGATTTTCATTATAATTTTGTTAAAAATCAGTGGCCGTCAAGTAGACTATTGTTTACTGATACCGATTCGCTCGTGTACGAAATCGAATGTGAGGACGTCTATCAGGACATGTACGATAATCGACATCTGTTTGATCTTTCCGAATACCCTTGTGACAGTAAATTTCATGACGACACAAATAAAAAGGTTATTGGTAAGTTCAAAGATGAAATGAACTCGAGCATCATCAAATACTTTATCGGATTGCGCAGTAAAATGTACGCCGTATTGTTAGACAATAATAAAATAACGAAAAAAGCAAAAGGTCTGCCTCGCGATTTTGTTAAAAAGTTTATGAAATTTGATGATTATAAATACGCGCTTGATGGCGGTGTTAGTTTTATAAGAGCAATGGCTATTCGAACGAATCATCATAAACTAGAAACAGATGTCATTATCAAACGCGGATTGAGTAATTTTGATGATAAACGTTACTGTAAAAATGGGGTAGATACATTTGCACTTGGGTATTGTCATGATGATAGATCTATACTCGATATTATCTTTTCCGACTGAAATTTTATCTAAACTTAAGAATAATGTTTGAAAATTTGACAGTGACAAATAGCTACAATAGCAAGATCAAATATCTAATGATGGACGGCAAACAATTGACAGTTGAAATTAATAATGAAACATCAGGTATATGTTTTAGTGGAACTCGTGACAAGCTAAAACTTTCGCTGATCAGATCTGATGACAGCGAGTATTTCAATTACCTCGAGCAATTGTATCAAAAGTTGCTAGCGGAATTTAAAAACCTTCACAATCCGATCAGCCAACAAAAATATACTAAACTTACAATCGATCTTGATAGATCAAAAATATATTTTATCGATAAAAAATATCCTCTTAACAAACCTCAAATAAAAGATTTGTTGGAATCTCGTCGCTGTGTGAGCGGTAAAGTAAAGTTTAGTCTCTACTATCGTGATGATGAAATATTTCTAATTTCAACAGTAGAAACATTGATAGCTGGTAATGAGGTATAAAATAATATCACTTACCTGATCTGGCTTGGTGAAGACGTCCTCTTGAAAGTGCCTAAGAAGGAAATTCTACCTGCCTTTTATACTGAAAAATCTGCGTGGGCGTTTCCTGGAAATTCCATGTGATTATGAATCATTCTGAGACTTATTCTTTCTAAGAATCATTAATTCTGAGAATCGCTAATTCTGAGAATAACAATAATCTTTCATTCTAAGAATCTCTAATTCTAAGAATAACAATAATTACTCTCCTAAACCACATTAATTCTGAGAATTGCTCATTGAAACTCATTAATTCTGAGAATCGCTCAATCACTCATTCTAAGAATCATTAATTCTGAGAATCACTAATTCTGAGAATTACAGTAATCATTATTTCTGAGAATCATTAATTCTAAGAATTACAATAATCATTAATTCTAAGAATTACAATAATCATTAATTCTGAGAATTACAATGATCATTAATTCTGAGAATTATAATAATCATTAATTCTGAGAATTACAGTAATCATAAATTCTGAGAATTATAGTAATCATAAATTCTGAGAATTATAGTAATCATAAATTCTGAGAATTACAGTAATCATAAATTCTGAGAATTACAGTAATCGTAGTAAAAATAAGACAGATTGGCTAAAACATTAATAATTGGTGACGAGGTATAAATAATATATGAAAAACGTCACTTACCTGATCTCGCCCGGTAAAGATTCCCCTTGAACATGCAGCGGTGAAGTGACTATGAGAGAATTTGACCGCCTTATATATACTTGTTCTGAAAATTAATTATCTAAAAAATCTCATCACCGTTTGAGACATTTTAAGGTATTAATTTTCCGTTGTTTCCGTTACGTGATCTCCGTATGACTAAGGTATTTTACCTATGTTCTGGAAAATTCTAGATAATCACGTGATCTCCGTATGACGTGTTAAGGCATTTACCTGATTCAGTTGTCATAGAGATATTGATTTTTTTATACTGCGCAACGGCTAGGCGTATTGATTAGACAACATCTGTTACAAAGTCTAGGTATGCAGATATATATTAGTGTAAAGTTATAGAATTATATCTGAGCTCAAAACCTGGTTTCAGTTTTGTGTAAATCGTTTGGGGTGGGAGTTTTAGGGTCTCTCATAGAGGTAAATTATATTTGTTAGGAGGTTGGGGAGGGGGTAAAAAAGGTCTTTGAGATAGAAACCTGGTATTCTATTACTACTCTTGTGTGGATTCAATTTCTGAAACCCAATCTTGTATCTTCTCTGAGGAATAGTACTTGGGGGCCTATAATTCACATTAAACGTCGTGCATGCTTATAAAGTAGCTGTTACTTTCTATTCAGATATCTTACAACTGCAGTCAGAAATTGGCAAGTGGTTTTTATTATTATGTGACGAAACTAACTTACTTATGAACCTCTCTCTCTCTCTCTCTCTCTCTGCTGAGTGATTAAGTCATTTAAATTATGGAATTTACCTTATCCATTGTTCCAAAGCACATAATAGGCCAAATTTAAAATTTCATCTCAAGTTCATAAATATAATAGTTTTGTGAAGGTCCAAGCATCAGAAAAAACAAATTAGCAAATAAAATATATAATCCTTTTGACGGTTTTTTGCTCATAGCAAGTGCAAACAACTTATTTTATTGCCTGCTAAAACCAAATTCTCCAAAACGTGAGCATTTTTGTACAGTGTATATACTGAATACAGATTCAGTAATGGAATGTTTTTTGGGGATTAATTCTTGAAACTGTCACTAGGGAATATAATCTGACTGTTCTTGAGGCATAGTTTACAAATGTATGTGGTATACAAAAGGAAATGTGTCTCGGCGAATCCAGAATTTACAGTTTTAATTCCTCAGAATTTGCAATTATGAGTGTGTATCTAATCCAAAAGCCAAATTGTGTAAAAAGCTTGTCTTTATTCATGTTTTATTCATGTGAAAGTGAAAAACAAAAGGGATTGACAAATAAATCTATCAGAACAATGTAATAAGACATCCAGGTATTTGTTCCTTATAATTGCCTACCTGTATGATAATTTTTGTTTTAGACTAATTCATCTAATAATATTGGTTTTATGAATGCTGGTTTACATTAAATATTTATTTTTCTCTAATATTTCCTATGAAAAGTTAAACACTGCATATAGTTTTTATTTATTTATTTTGCTTTATTGCATAGTTGTATTGTGCTGATATTTTTGTGTCATGACAATATTAACTTATATTTTAAATAGGATAAAATAATGATAAAATCACAGACAAATGAAGATGTTTATGCGGGGGGTTGGGGGGTGCTGGATGCTACAACAGCCTGAGCTGTGAGTAGCCTTAAAAACTTTAAAAGTTTTTAAAAAATTATGTGGCAGGGGTGTCTTACTCTTCTAACAGAAACAATCACATCTGTGGAAGATACATGTAAAAATTTGTATTAATCTTTTTAACTACTACATTAATTTCATATCCAAATATATCAAGCAAGTTTGGTACTGTATTGTAGCAGTAATAATAAAAACAAATTGAGCTGGTTACTGGTAGCGGTAGCAACATTATTTATATTCAATATATTATATTTTATAATTGCTACCAAAGGAGTCTGATATTTTATCAGTGAAGTACCTTGCAATCAATCATCTTATCTGTACTATAAATTTTGATTCATATATGGATGAATACGATTTTAAATAATAAAAAAATGTAGTTTCCAGTTTTATATCTGTGGAAATAAAGCATCTCATAATTGTATGGAAATGTTCTTTATGTTAAGATATAGAAAATATATTTCATATTGTTAGAATTTATTTTCTTATATAATGAAATAAGTTAATATTTTTGTAGTATATAGCTATGCTACAGTATATGCTTTGTATGTGATGTCCTTGTTTCAAGTCATTTGCCTCTTGCTATTGTATTGGAATTGGAGATTTAAAATGAAATTGGAGATATGAGATTCTTGTCACAGACAACTAGTGATAATACTTGCTGGCTATTGCATAATCATCCATGCCATACATATATAAGAATTCTGTATAATTTGAATATTTACCTTACTTCTTGTTATATATATATATATATATATATATATATATATATATATATATATATATATATATATAACTGCCTATGTAAACTGCAAGTTAACAGTAAAACTTAATTTCATAGGGATGAGAGAATAAACAGAATCTTCATCTCTGCAATGTACTCTCTCTCTCTCTCTCTCTCTCTCTCTCGTGAATAAAGAAAAAGAAAGCATGTCCATGAGGTCTTTACTGATACAAAAAGCATAATTTGCACTGCACTCTAAAATAATAAACATGCTCTAAATGGATAACATTGTGAATGAGAATTAGCACCTTAAACCTTGCTTGTAAGTGGCTACCCTATTCTTCCACCGTGCAGTAGCGGTAAATTATACCCACAAAATATCCAAAATAAGAATGGGGTGGGAAGGGTCAGCGGAAATATAATATTGTGTAAATACATCATATTGTATACAATTGGATACATTTAATTTGGTTTGTGCTTCTTTCGAATGTTAATACTCTGAGTAATAGCTGACTGTAATACGGTAATATAATTCAATGATATTTTAAATAAGACGCCCAAATATGCCGCAAAGTGGTATAACCTCTTGTTGCTAGGGTCAGGGGAGCTGTCGTATTGTAAGAAATTGACGTGTCACAGCGCTATCTTTTGTCATAATGAGGCATCATTTTATGCTAATTTCCGTGATGCTAACTTGCAATGTGCTTGATGCTACATTATAATCATGATTTTAGAAGGTGCAATCTGTGTAACTTGTAATATAGCAAGTTTATAAATAGAATATTAAAACTTGTAATAACTGACATAGCATTGGCCATACGACAAACTAAAGAATCAATTCAGTAGCTGACAAATTGCAAGATACAATGACGGAAAAGGAAAGTAGATCTAAGAACTTGCAAGCAGCCATTTACAGCTTGCATCAATGAACAGAAAATTCATGACTAGAATTAGGAATGTAGCACTTGCAAGCAGCCATTTACAATAATGCATAAGGAAAGTAGCACTTGCAAACTGCCACGTACAATTTGCATCAATGAAGAATACAATATACATAGAATTATGAAAGTAGATCTTGCAAGCAGCCATTTACAATAATGCAAGATTAGAAAATACATGCATAGAATTAAGGCGGTAATCCCCCTCCATAGATGGCGGCTCTTGGATTGAATATATGTAAGTATGTAAACTTAATGCACGTTATGCCAATCATTTCAGAAGATTTAAATAATTGAGAACATTTATGTTTATGTATATAATTAAAGATGTTAGAAATTTCACCTCCTACGTCCTCTGAACAAGAAAGTACATGTACAGTATCCCTATGAAACGAACTAATAAACATGTTGGAAAATTTGAGTTCAAATGGTTTTACCATTGAACAAGAATACCAAATATATTGAACATATGTGAAATGGATGGTGTTACTGTGTTTGCTATTTTAGATAATGCATTTGGACAGGAATAAATAAAATACATGCTAGTTATGTTTCAAATTGGCGGTTATGATAATAACAAAGATGGAATATACCATTACATTGGAATTATTATTTTGTTTTTAAATCTCAAATAATCATGATTAACGGGCTGAAATGTAAAATAAAAAGTGCGTGAATATGTTCTATAGGCTAGACATTTGTTTTATTAGAACACAAGAATTATGTTACAGCAGGGAAAACTGACAATATTTGTTTTAAATGTACCTTATGTAAATTCGTAAATGTTATAGAATTAAAGAATTTTCTGTGTTCAGGAGAGTTCGGCTATTTGGGCAAGCTCGTAAAACTGCAAGTTCTATGATCCTACCCAATCAGTATTAAATATTAAAACTGCTTACTTCATTATCTTTGGTGTTCACATTTTTACGACTCAATGGTCCTAAAATACGTACTAAAAAGAGTGAGAAGCAACAAGCTTTGCAAAATTCAAGATATAATTTATTTCTCCAGAATACAAAGTGAAAATGAAAGAAGAAACTTACTGTATTGCGAATTAAATCCCAATTAATCCTAGAATTACAGGCACAAGTCCTAATAATTAAATTTCTGAATAAATTTTAGTGGAAATTCACTTTTATCCAACGCTGAAGGTGTTGATGTACCTGTGGTGGCCCGAGTAATGTTTATGTGCCAACCTTCATTTGTTGGATCACAATAATACAATCCAAAAATATATCCTTATTTGAAATTTCAGTATAAATTCAAGTCTCTATTTCCAAGAATGCTAGTTTTGAAGAACATTTTGCATTTCCAGAGAACAATCAATTGAATTAAATAATTTGAAGAAATAAATTCCAGTCCAAATGTATTACTGGACATATCATAATACAATAGTATGTGCCTCAGGATCTTATAGTACAATCAATATTTTTTCCAATAACAAGATTATAGAGTCCTCTACTTGACCTCAGGTCACAATTAAGATTTTCTAAAGAAAATACCTAATGGAAAATAATCTTGTTGAAGGTTAATAATGTTTACAAGATAAAATCTTAGTTATAATTAGAAGTCTCTTGCTTAAATTATAGCATAAAATGTGTAGGAAACAACAGGTAGACCTGGCAATTCATAGGGGATTTGCAAAGTTCAAGAATAAACATGTGTTTACAAAACCAAAATTAATGATTCAGGTCGGGTTCATATTAGCAATAACATATAATGAAATAAGAAAATAATAAAAACCTAACTAGCAAACAATACAAATTAAATATACATAACAACATATGATAATGAACACACTTTGACTAAACAAATTCATGCCATATCTGAGAGGAAAATATTTAAAAGTAAAATTCGCGATGACGGAATGTATAAAGATAACCGAAAAATAAATCCTACTATTCATTCAGAACCGCTTATTCGTCAAAACGCTTGTAAAATGGTTACGATGAAGAGGTAAAATCATGTATAATAACGACTAGAAACACATATCTTTTAGCATTGGTTTTATAGTTCGTATGTGTGTCACAGAAGGAAAAGAAATAACAGTTAAAGGGGAAATTTTTTCGGGTATATAACTTGTTATTTATAGAGCAGATATCCGAACATCTGGCGAAAAACATAAATGTGAAAGAGTTGCTAGAAACACTGAAACATTTTGGAGATATGAAAGCCACGTATTTCAGGAAAGGTATTTACTAGTACAAGTATATGGATAGTTTCTAAATGATACTGTTACACCTCTATAAGGAAAGATATATTCAAATCTAAATAACTAAAACATATCAAATGACGATGACCTATTTGTATATGATATATTTGATGGCATATAACGTGTCTGAAGGATTCAAAAATGTCTGTATTAAAATATACAAGATTCATCATGCTTCCTATTATATATCAATATATGAAAGCTATGAAACAAAAGTTAAATTTAAAATAGTGTAATATTTTTGGTTAGGGCAACAGCCGAGTCTAATCACAGAAAATGAAAAGAAAAATATTCACATTTAAAATACTACTTCATCGTGCTCACACCCATTTCTTCTTATTGAAACACTCTCAGAGTGTGCATGTGATCACGAGAATATTGCTGGACCACTGCTTTAATAACTGCATGAAGACAAAGCACAACCACTCTTCTAGACCACACTACAAGTTCTTTTCTTTCATAAGAGATTTTCAGTGACATGCGTCACAATATTTATTTAACTTACTACTGACGTCTTATTTGAAGTATGACTTACTAACTGAAATTAAGCTGATAAACTAAATCATAATTCAAAATAATTTCAAATTTTGTGAACAACAAAAATAATGAAATAAAAGCACATTTTACACTGGAATCAGCTCAACAGTTTTCAAAGAAAACTAGAGATATTCAATGAGTACAGCATAAAAGCAACAATATCGGTGTCAGTTATAACGTACAATTTGTTTACATGTTTGGATGGGATTAAAGTGTGGTCAGAATTAGCTGTGATATAAAACAACGTTCAAGAGAATACGGATAATTATCTGTCAATAGAAAACATACACAGCAATATAGGGAAATGCTTCAGGAAAGATACTGATTTCAGAATTGCGTTCAACGATAAAAACATTGAGTTGAGCGGCATCAGTACTCATATCAAAATGATGCAAACTGTGCTGTATGGTTATAGATTAAATTGTGCATTTAAAGTGATTAAATACATATATTTTTATAACACAAATTTTAAGGCACAACTCAAACATTTCATCAACTTTACAAGGTCAGTATACAACGCCTCGTCATAAGAAGATAGAATGTGTGGAAAGCAAATTGTTTTAAAAAATAAAAAATGTTCTGTTGGCTAATAGATCACTTCCACAGATAATTTGTCAAACGTAATGTTTTCTTGTTTTATTTATACTGTTTAAAAGAACTAAAAATGAACAGTATCTAAGGCACCTGTACTACGATCACGAAAATATAGTAGCTTTCACAAATATCAAATAATGTTAGGTGATCAGATAGATTACGAACTGGAACACATGAATCGAAAGGATATAAAAGGCATAGTTACGCGTGAGTTAACATTATTGATAAAGAATGATACTATATTCAAAGTTTAAAAGGTTATAAAAAGGAAGAGACTTAAAGAGAAAAATGTAATAATGAAATTGAAGGAATACGATAAGTTTAAGAGTTGGGATAAACAGAAAACATTATAAAATTAACATAAATGGTTGAAAGGCAGTTTTTGGAAGATTACGAGTTTTAGAGCGTGACGGATAAGAATTCATTAATCAAGGATGGAGTTAAAACCATGATGTCATGTAAATTTGCATTGATCACAATAAAGGAGGGGTGTAAAAAAGTCGCGCCCAAAGACATCGCACTTAAACAACAAATGGTGCACAATAAAAAAGTAATAAGGAAACGACACTGGAGACAATGTACATCGTGGAAAAAATATAATAGACAAATTCTAGAATATGATGTTAATTCAACCTACATTTAAGAAAAAAACCCAGAAACTATAATTTACAATTTTTAACAATACTCAGAAAAGCTAACAGATTGAAAGTTGGAAGTTGTCTACGAGATCTTTGAGAAGATAAAAGGAAACCAAAAAGACGTTGATAAAGTCATCAGGATATTTAAACTTACTTTCATATTTGATTTGAAATTATAGGAGTGAGACACACAACTTTTGAATCAATAGTCAATTTTAGCTGTAAAAGGTTTACCATTACTAAGCTTAGCACGTTCACGAAAACTTCGATCACAAAGATTTACTATAAACTAAACAAATGAGCTCATCTAGGAGGTAAAACGAAGGAACATTTCGCAGTGGACTTAGACATTTCCAAATTTTAACGACAAAAAATGTACCACACTAAAATTCGACTTCAGACATATTGTATTGTTGCTGTCTGAATTTTAAGAACGCTTACCCAATGACGATGCATTCAAATCGGATAACATCATCTTAGATTTGAAACAATTTAACCGTAACAGCTTCAAAATTCCACAGTGTATGACTGGATATACATCATGGGGAAAAACGAATACTTGACAGATGAAGAGCCATGACAACATAAAGCTGTACATCAAAGGTTTTGGAAAAGTACATCATCAGTTGTGCCAGCAATCATTATGGAGAATTATGGAGAAATGGGTATCTGAAGTACATGGCAGTTGATGAAATGGATTCTGTGGTAGACGAAGAAGGATGGACATACTTCTTTCTATCTGACAATAATGGCCTGACAGGTGAGGATATGTCTAGATCGAATCAAGGCATCAAATCATATGTAATTTGCATCTTGGGTGTACTGGTTCAAAACACTCAGACCGTTCTGACGGTATTCACAACTTATTGCAGCTACTACAGATTAAATCATTATAGTACAATTCAAAAAGACGATAACATCTTCAGAAGTGAGATTGGGCTATGCTATTGGAGGGAACTGTACATTTTATCATCTAGTGACATGCTTATGATAAGAGGTAGTATAACTGAATACAAACATAATTTACAGAAATCCAGTTACTCGATTACACTGCGGTTAAACACTTATCATTAATACCGATGTAACCAAGAAAGGCACTCTTAATGCTGATAAACAATCGGTAACAGTCGGAACAATGTAAAAGACTAACATGTACTCCGAGTGAGTTACAATTATGCATATCGGAAGGACGATAGTCACCATATCGTGCATAGCATATCTGCTAATTCTTTGAATTTCTCTGCGATTTAAAAGACACGCCGGAAACATCAAATAGCATCCTTGACTTTGAAGCAAGCGTTCATTTATTTTTATTCTGATGGTTCTGGTTGTTGGTATTGTTTCCTTTTGAAATAGGTTACTAACGTTTAACTCTTCTACTTGCGTTGTTAACACCTCAAACCAAAGCATGCAAGTTACACATCAACTAATGATAAGAAAAGGAACACAACGTTCGAAAGCAACAAAATAAACGTGTCCATCGCTCCTAAGCAACCAATAAATCACAATACTAACAATTTCAGGTAATGCTGCTGTTACTGATTCTTTGGCTAAACCAAATAAATAATCTGCTAATTTGTCATGTTTTTGATCTTTCAAAGAAAGGATTGGAATTCATCAAGTTGAGTACAAGCAATATGTCGGGTAGGAAAAACAGTACGCGTCCCCAGATTTGCCACGAACACTGTATCTGTTAATATTGTCATTGAAATGGGTGTCAGAAATGATGGCATAGTCACTGTCTTGCTTGAAAAGTTGTTTTCGTCTTTTCATTGCAAGTGTCCTAATTTTTAAATTGATTTTTCCAATTGTTTCTCTGACTTTCGTTCCATATATATATAAAATGTCCAACTATTCGGGTTCATTTATTTTCAATATTTTTCAACTCTCGTTGCAAAACAGCCTTATTCTTTGCGTCTATGTCCTTGCTGATGTATTTTTTCTTGTTGCTGTTCAAGTTGTGGTGGACGGTCTAAACTTTATTTTTTTTTGTGTTACAGTAATCCGTTATAGTATCTATTTCTCTTATTTCCTTTTCATTTGTTTATATTGCTTTATCTCTCTTTCTTCGTGTACTCGTATTAATTGTCTTAAAATAACTGATAGCGGAAAAAAATTCTCTTGTAATGTTGATAAGCAACTGATCTTCTTGCATCTGGGTCAATTTAATGTATACCGAAGTTCTTCTTTTACGGTGGAAGAAGAAACAGTTAAGGCAATATCGATATCTCAAGGATCTAGTGATTGTTTAAATACTTTTATGGTATGATATTATAAGTTAAATTATCTTCGACATTTATATGATCTTTATTTTCTGATGGTTCTTTATTAGAGAAAAACATACTTTATTTTCTAATTTGCACTTTTTGACTTCTGCAATGAAACTTTATTCTGCTGGTTTTCTTTTTATTGATGTAGGCGAGAAACGATTTCAACGTAACTATGAGTGATCTTTAAATGAACTGTATCAACATGTGACTTATATTCCTTTATAGTTTGTTATGTACTATCAACACAAGATATTGCGATCTTTAAAATCACTAGCTAGGTTTAAGCAATCATCAAGTTTGTTCTTTTCCTTTTCACGGATCTACCATCAAAAGTGTATCAAATTCATATTCAGGATTATCCATTATCACCAGGTACTTAGGGATCAAAATCTTCATCACCTTTAACCATCTTTTGTATCATGTTCTTGCGGGTCAAAATCTTTTACTTTTTTTAAACGGAGAAGAAAATAAGTAAGTCGCAGTTGGAAAGAAGAATTGGGATTCCCCTTAAATGACGCTCCGCGATTCATAGCTGAAAAAACTAGCTCCATCTTGAAAAAGTATGTAACTCTGGACAGATCACTGACATTGTACAACCAGCTGAAGAAAACTGCATCAAAACTTAGCACTCGAAAGAACCTACTCCGCAAACTGGCTGGCTCAACCTGGGGCGCTAGTGCTCAGACACGCAAGACATCAGCACTGGCCCTCTGTTATTCGACAGCCGAATACTGCGTTCCTGTCTGGGCTCGATCATAGATCACCAAATTAATTGCTGTCCAGCTCAACACAACAATGCGCATAATTTCTGGAACCTTGTCGCTCTACTCCTTTACCACAGCTGCCCGGTACTCAGCAACATTCCTCCTCCACATCTGCGTCGCCGGAAAGCAACCACAAAAGTGTTGGCTAAGGTCTATGCCAGCGATAAACTTCCACTGTACATGGACATCACCTCAGATGTCGTTACATTGTAATTGTTTCGATCTGACAAAATGCATTTAAATCATCCTTCAGACAGTTATCAAAAGGACAGACAAAATTGTCAGATGTCTTGAAAAAAATTTAGTACACTCTAAAACAATTGAGTTTTCTTTTAAGACAGCACTGAACTAATTAAAACACAGACAGACAAATTGTACTTCGGAATTCTACGTATTTGCACGTGCAAAGTACCTATTTGCTCTCTGTCAAAGGCATGCCATCAGTAGTGGCTTTTTCATTGTGCGAAATAATTCTGCTTCAGATGAAAGTAAATGAGACCCCAAGAGAAATGTTCCCTCGCATAAAACACAATTCTATTCCCGAGACTTAAATTGATGGACAAGGTTGTAAATCATGGAACGTAAAGAGAAATCAAATAAAGAATAAAAACAAATAATATGAATTATCGTAATTTCAAGTATTTATGTTTTCACAGTATGATGAAATCTATCCATTGAGAAAACGATAATATTTTATAATTCACTCAGTTATGCTTATTTCAAACAATTATTACTTGCATTTTCTTCGTTTCTTAAATGAAGATCTTCGTTGCTTAATGCTATGACTCTGCTTTGCTGCACAATTTATAACTGCAAATTAAAAAATTACGATAACCTCAAAACAAACGTTTACACCTACTTTAAACAAACCATACTTTTCTCGTACAGTATTGCTTTTAATGTCTAAATATGGACAATCTTCACATGTACTACTTTTATATTTCTTGCCACATGCTGAATGCTTCTAATGCTGCACGAATGTGAAGCCCTAACTTAACTATATCGGTATTAAAGTTGATCTTTAAGAATCTCAATATTAAATAATAAACCACTTATAAAATGTCCTAAGGTATATATATATATATATATATATATATATATATATATATATATATATATATATATATATATAGATAAATAGATAGATAGATATCTGTTATAGTATTATGAACAATCTTTTATTATCATCTATCATGTAGATATTTTTCTTAAAACAAATCCCAGACAACTGAGTCTCAATGGTTGTGACTATGATTATCATTACTTTTAAAAGGTGTTACCTGGCTGGCGTCTTCGTTTGTGGAAGTTTGAAGTTTTTCTTGGTCTTCATTGCAAATGGTCTTTGAATGGGTTTTCTGTTATAATGCAGTCAACAAAATACCTGGCTGGCTTCTTCATTCGTGGAAGTTTGAAGGTTTTCTTGGTCTTCATTGCAAATGGTCTTTGAATGGGTTTTCGTTTATAATACATTGGACAAAATCTATTCTTATTATGTATGTATTGGGTGTAAAGAGGGCTATTAACATGTATTACAGTAATGATGTATTTTCTCGGCAGTGTGACACTAAATAATTCGATCTCTTGGAATCCTTGAAGATCATCAACTTTAAAAGTTTCATCCTTCTGCGATGGAAGCATTTTATTGTTGACGTAGTTTTTAATACTCTGGAATATTATCTGTTTAAGGCTTCATTGACGCAACCTCTCTCTCTCTCTCTCTCTCTCTCTCTCTCTCTCTCTTTCTCTGTGCGTGTGTGATTTGGATTTTTAACGTAGCTTTAAAAAAATTTCAGTCATATCGCTACGATGTCTGCAGTGTGGCAGTTTATAGTGGTGTCTAGCACTTGAGACATCATGCCGCAGACATGTAGCATGATGTCCTACCCAGTTACATTATCCTGACACCAGGCCGACCAGTCCTAACACTAACCTCTTAATGGTGAGCGTCTAGCGAGGCAGCTGCGAGTACCATTTTTATAAGTCTTTGTATGACTCGGCCAGGGTTCGAACCCGCGACCTATCGCATCCGAGGCGGACTTTTCTTTGTACTACATACTTATACTTGCTTTGTTTACTCGCAAAGACAGTTAATCTCGTTTTAGTTTTACCTAAATCGTTCATTCCTGGCATGCGTATTGATAAGTTCAAAATATTGTGTTATTATTGATATGATATTAAAGCGATTTTTCCACATAAGAGGGTGGGTGGGGAACAATGTTAAGTTTTGTGTTTATGTCAGTGAATTCATATATTGGAACAGCACAAAACTGGTTGGGTTGGAACGCTTGCTATACGATCACATCTCCAGTTTATTTTCAATTCGGAATTTCGACCACATCAATTCAGCATAGTTTTGGAGAGACAGAAAATAACAAATTATATGTAGCTTTTATTTCAGTATATTATATATCAAAGTTTCATTATAGCTTTTGAATCCGGTAAATGGCAGTAGAGTGATAAAATTGTTATGTTTCAAAACCAGACAAATCTTTATATGCTTTCGAAGTGTACCCCACCCCCATCATCTATTACATTTTTATAATTTCTTTATTTATTTCAGTCACTATTCCGTGGGATATTAACATTGTTGGATATTATGTTAAATTCTTTTCAGTCACTGTTATTGTTGGATGGATTCAAATAATTTCCTTCCGTATTTTACATTTAGATAATAGTTTCGTTTTTGAAAGTAAACATAAATATGAATCAAATTTAACATTTGATAAGGTAAATACCAGCAGAAAATCCCACAAGCAGGTTTTGCCATCCATAATTTCCAGTCGCTGATTTGATGCTACCAACATCTCAAGTCATTCTGTTCTCTGTCTATGTTGAGAGAACCTTTGCTATCAAATTGCAAAATATAATTATCAAACATATATAATAGTTTTATTATATACCTATCAAGTTTTCACTCAAGAAATAACTAGCATTTTACTCTCATTTCCTAGATGCAGGAAAACGATACTGACCTTGTCGAATTCCGTATCACCATACTCTCAAGGTTTCTAGGTCACAAATAAACAAGCATGAACAACTATGCCGTAGCATCACGTGACATGCAACAGGAGACTAGTAACATTCTCTGAAACAAATCTGTATAATCAAGTTCCGACAATTGTCCAATCCCGCTGTAAATAATTGTCAGCAATAATGCATTCATTTTCATGTCAGGTCCACATTGGATTTTCTAACAGTGATCGTAGTGAAAATCAGCGACTGTTGCGTCATGCACTTGCGTTCATAAACTGTGAAATTTATGCCCATATTAACTATCAAAATGTAGTTGGGTTGATGATCTAAGATCAAATTTATAAAAAAAAAATACCTTGAGATGTTTAGCAATTTCCTATTTTTAGTTACACATAGCGATTTTATCAAATTAACTGGAAATCGACAGATATCATTATCAGAATACTTCCATCTTGATTGCTAGATCAAGTTTTGTTGTCACCTTCAGAAAAATCGGAATCATGACGACACACTTCTCGTCTCGCTATGATCTGGATTTTCTGAAACTGACAACTCGACGTGATCTACCAATCAAGATCGCATTACAATCATAATAATATATATCTATTTGAGCATTGAGTATCATTATACCACACATAAATCTAATTTTTGTTACTTTTTGTCTTGAGAAAAACTTCAGAGACCAGCTTTACATCGTATTAATTTGTTGTTGTTTTTGTTTCTTTTTTCTTTTGGTTTTCTAAAAATGTAGTTAAATTCAATTTCATAATTTGGAATGTTATCTCCTTTTATTTCCTCAGTAACCTCATTTTGTACCCTACTAGGACACTTTATAGATTGTGGTCACCTTACTATTTTCTTACTGTTTTTATATGTATTTTCGTTTCATATTCTGATTTTATAGTCACCACAAATTTGCATGCCGTGCATGTTTTAGCTCCTTAATTTTATATTGCGCTGTTTTATCTACGTCTATAACATTTTAAACAAAAAACAGATCATGTTTCAACAAAATGTTTTGATTAGATAATTTTTTCGGAGTATGCAGAAATTTTCAATCATTACCTTTGTCAACAATCCCTCAATTATCATTTGTCAACTTATTTCCTCATAAAACTGTACCTTTTCAGGGTTTTAGTTCTTTAATGATTTCTTTACAACACTGAATATATCATTTTCCATTATATTTTTCACTTTTTCGTCTCAAGAGTAATTTTGAGAAAATTGACATCACTGTCAAAACTTATTTTTATTCTGTATGGAATTTTTTTTCTTTTGCTTGCAAGTGTAATGTGTAGGTAGACCTTTCAGTTGACCATTCTTTCAGTTCAGTGTGTTTTCTTTCTTTTTCTGACATTACATAGTTACCCTATTGATTTACATTTGTGTTTTCGTTTCAGTAATTTAAAAATGAAAAGGAATAGACAAATCATTTTATTGACAAATTATCTTTAAGTGTTATCAAGAATCCATCTAGAACAGCAATTTACATGATCAGCAATTTACAGCTGAAAAGAATGAATGATTTCAGTTTTATGTCAAATTTGGCTATCCCTATAGTTCACTCTGCTTCAAACGCTGCATATACTGAATCATCATGTGCTGTTTTAAATCGAACTTCATCCTTAATAATTTTTTTCTGTGTTTTTCTCGAGCTCTTGTAATACGAACTTGTCAAGTTTACATAATCTTCAAGTTGTACTGATAAGATACCCTAATACAAAGATGTGTATCAACTAAGTATTTATTTTCTCCTCATACTGTACTGGTATAGCCATATTTCAGTCAGGACTGATAGCGCATATTCCACTGTTATCATCATTAAATATAAACTTGCAGTCTTAATCTTTTCTGAAACTTCGGTTTTCATTTTGAAGCTGAGAAATATTTATATTGCTTTTCTGAAAACAGGTAAAATCTATAGCTTATTTGGCATTGTGGATCACATTTAAACAATCTGAAATTAGTTTGTGTTCACTAATTTTCTTTATAATAAAATTAGTCATCTATTTCTTTTTTGGGAGGATGGTGGTGCAATGTTTTTAAAAATTATACCCTCTAAATCATCCGGTCTTGTAATATTGTTTTATAATACTATAGGTCTTGATAGTTCTATCATTAGAATTTATAAATGTATTCATTCATTTGTTACTAAACGTGGGCAAGACCTGCGCGAATAATAAATGTGCAGCTGTAATAAAGTCCACTCAGGTCAAGAGCAGTCAATATGTATACTACGAAGCATGCAAGAAAGGGAAAATTATTTTCACGGTCTGTTTGATATTGACATTAAACAGAATGGTTTAGACCAATTGGCTGATGCAGATGGGATCAAACTGGTAATATTTCCTCCCATGTTTATAGTAGTGAATTATGTTGTAATATTTCATAAGGTGACATATAGTCATTTGATAAAACTCTGAGGTATTTTGCCAAACATTTACAAGGCTTCTAAACATATGCAAGACCAGACATTGCTCTTGGAATGCTATCTTTGCTATCAGCGCAGCCAGAAACTGAAAGGAGAAATTAATGTTTTTACATATATTGCATTTGATGCAAAATGATGTATGTAAAACGAGTGTTTAGCATGCTTTATTTGCTTCCTTTTGAGCGGATGCAAGTCAAGCTACAGGTTCTTTTAGAATCTATATAATAGGTTAAATAAGTCTGATTTGCTTTAGTATCTAACTGATTATTTACAGCAATCCAAAATGCAAGACAAAAACAAAATTTGACATAAAATCGCGAGGTCGAAAATTGCTATTTTTGAAGCCAGCATCTGTAGAGTTCGGATGTCTAATGAATCAGATTTTTACAGATTCTCTTCGACACATAAGCCCTTGCGACCTGCTTCAGAATGTCAGTCGGTTAAAATATGACAAAACAGTAAGGTATTCACTGACATAGCTTGACTATGGGCTGTTGTTCCTAATGCACTGCTTGATAGGTGCATTCGATTTGGGAATATTTATACACATTTTATGCGTCATACTTGTGTTTGCATGTCCTTATATATCGAGTTTCAGAAGCTCCTGTTTGATACCTTTCTACTGAGCCGATATCTTATGTTACTTAATGCAAAAGATGAGCTGCAGCTGCAGTCTTCTATGTAAAGGATAACTGACATTAAAACTCCAAGTTATTTGTCCTGTATGTGGCATACTTTGTCACGCAATGTGCAACTGTGTTCCGCAAATAAATGTTTGTAACTTGCCACTTCTGCAGATCGTGCAAAATGTAATGATGGAAGCAATATAAGAAATTTGAGTCTAATATATTATTTTGTATATACTAGTGTTTGTTTACATTTGTCTGTTAATTTATCTATCCATCTATTTATTTATTATTATTGCATGTATTATCATATGATTTATTATACTTAATTACCATGTCATGTAACCTACTGAAGGGAATAAAGATGATGATGAAGAACTATTTATATGTATATTATTTCTAACTGATGCTCCAAATGCTATTCATTAATAAATATTTTCCTGTGTAAAACATAAAATAGTAACAAGTAGCTTAAATGGAAATAGAACATAGAATATTCTATTTCCACTTATGACTTGATCTAAATAGCAAATAGTGATTATCGTTACTGTGTATTAAATTGCTTCATACTGCTCACAACTGAGTAACAGACAGTGGAATCCATCTGAACGTTTTAATTATAAATCATTTTAAACAATACCGATTTGACTTGAATTCCTCCTGCCGCTAAACAGCGTTCATTTTTTGAAGGCCTCATTTAATCACGATTTGTACGCGTGACTTAAAAAGCAAGGTATTGGATATCGGCTCAAATTGTCTTGTTTTTGAAAGTTTAAACTGAAAATGTATGATAATAAAATATCATCTTGGAAAAGTAAATAACAATGGCAAAGGTGGCTATTTCGGACTCAGAGGTTCAATAATGTCTGTTATAACATTTTTAACAGCAGATACACAAAGAAAAAAGCGACTACTGTAAATGTACAATGCGATAATAAAACGTGCAAGGGGATGGCACATTAAATCTAAATTGTAGACTATTCAAGCAGTTTAATTGGTTAAGATAATCTTTAAAAAGAAGTATGAAAACCAGAATTTGAGATTGTCTTTGCCACTCGTTGCACTTAGATTAACACGTTCGCCTTCAAAATTTACAATTAGTGTATCATGAAAACAATATAATAATACTACACACGTGTAGATCACCATGACAGTTCTAGTATCCTTAAAAATAGCGTGCTGTTTATGCACAACAAAACAATACTGAATTGTACGAGAAATGATTTGATACATGCATTGTAAGAAATATAGGACACATGAGTATATGCATTCCTCTCTCTCTCTCTGTCTCTCTCTCTCTCTCTCTCTCTCTCTCTCAAACATGCCACTATTCATTATTACCAATATTCTACAACATCAAACTTATAATAAAAATAACATCAATACTTAATTTAAATATTTTAAAAATATTTGGCTCTCTCTGTGGGGGCTACTCATGGGCTAGAATCTGAATGTAAAAGACTGATTCCCAATCAGTGATAGGCTGATCCTAGCATTACAGTGTATTCTGGGCTGATCCCAGCTCAAGTAGAATTGGTGCTAGGCTGATTCCAGCTCAAGTAAAATCTGTGCTAGGCTGATCCCAGCATTCGAGTATTCTGGGCTGATCCCATCTTCAAGTAAATCTATGCTAGACTGATCCCAGCTCAATGTTAAAGACTAATTCCCAATCGGTTCTAGACTGATCCCAGCATTACAGTGTATTCTGGGCTAATCCTTGCTCAAGTAGAATTGGTGCTAGGCTGATCCCAGCTCAAGTAAAATCTGTGCTTGGCTGATCCCAACATTCGAGTATATTCTGGGCTGATCCCATCTTTAAGTAAATCTATGCTAGGCTGATCCCAGCACTATTGTGTATTCTGGGCTGATCCCAGCTCAAGTATAATTGGTGCTAGGCTGATCTCAGCATTAAAGTGTAATCTGGGCTGATCCCAGCTTCCGTGGACTGTGCTTGGCTGATCCCAGCTCAAGTAAAATCTATGCTAGGCTGATCCCAGCATTCAAGTGTATTCTGGACTGATCCCAGCTTAAGTAGACTATGTACTAGGCTGATCCCAGCATGCTAATGTATTCTGGGCTGATCCCATCTTAACTAAATCTATGCTAGGCTGATTCCGCATAAGAGTGCATTCTGGGTTGATCCCAGATTCGTGGAATAGAGCTAGGCTGATCCCAGAATGAAGAAAATATTCTTATATTTTTCCTATTTATAACTGTAAAAGAAATGTATTTAATGGGCATGACCTTTACGTTATTAGTATAGCTTATGAGTATCCGATTGGGGGAAATTGCCAAATTGAATTTGATATTAAAAAATATCAAATGAGAGCCCCCAAGAGGATGGCAATATGTAATGTGAAAATCCATTTGGAAGGACTGGTGTCCAAAGTACATGATACTAAATGTATGTACACAACTCTTCCTGCGCAGAAAGTCGGTTAGGGTGAACTCTGATGCAGCGCGTATATACGTGACGAAGACCATCGTTCTAAAGTCCTAATTAGATGGTCCTCTATACCAACTGCAGGTGCAGTTGTGGCTGCTCGAATACGAAACGAATGACGAGAAAAGTTTTGCTCATCATAGCCCATGCGTGCCAGTAGGAGCTTCAAGTACGACAGAAAAACTCCTAGCACCATGGCCTCCAGCCAAAGCACCTTCTCGCCGCTGACTCAAATACTACTCCATACCGAACACGGGGCACAACCACGATTTCCAAAAGAATGAAATCTTGACAGCAGCACAAAATGGGTTCATGTTTTAAAGATGGCAAGGTCAGTAAAAACATAGATTTGTCTGATGAAAATGTCACATCCCAAATCCTAGGATAGTTGCCTGAAGAAATGCTTTGCAATGATCGAACTGTGAATTCACCACATGGCAAGAATAAAAAATAAATGCCACCAGACACATGCACTGCAGCGACAATCCACATCGGGTGAAAAGACTCCCTCATTTAACATAGCCGACAACTGCACCACCATCCTGTATGTAATAGGAAATCTGGGCTTACTATTTTAAATGTTGTTCCTTTTTATCCCACGAAGTATATACTGCAGCCTGTCGGACTCCTGGAAAGGATACTATGCCCGGCCTGTAGATAATGGAATCTAATCCCTGCAAGGTACAGCTTAATTGTGGAATACTGCAGCTGCAGCCTGGTGTGACAGTATGTGACGAAATAAATCAAAACATCTTCTGAAAGTACGGGCAAAGAGTAAATACGTGTAACAATGCCTGACATGGCCAAAAATTCACCAAACACTGGAAATCATTTCTGTACACTGACCTAGTAACACTGGACACTGATAAATACCACAAGTCCTGCACACGCTGTGTCGAAATAACATCAACTCTGTAGCCGGGGGCACACAGCTGGAGTTTGATCTGCTTGGGGCACCAAGTGCCGGAACTTCTCGTTCTGAGATCGAGAAAGAGCATCAGCTATACGGTTATCCCTCCCAGGTTTATGGCGAGCCTGAATAACGAATTGTCCTTTGGCAGCACACCATACTAGTCTTGAAACAAATTTCATTATAAGAGGTATTTTGGATCGGCCTTTGTTAATGATTTCAACAGTTACAGAATTGTCACAGTTCACCAGAATTTTTTCTTGGGCCACTGATTTGTCCATTAACACCACCAGTCCTGCACAAGTTGTGTCAAAATGGCACACAATATCCAGAAATGTTTGTATTCCATGCCACTGAACGACAGTGGAAGAACGATGTGTTGTAAGATAGTCACGCCTTCAATAAACCCATATGAAGTGCTCTCCAATAAACCTATATGAAGAGCAATGCCCTATGATGTGGACGGCTGTGTCAGTCTGTGCACCCACGAGACTGCCGAGTTGTGCACACACTATCCAAAAAATGTTTGTATTTCCCTGTCACAGAACGCCAGTGGAAGAATGACGTGTTGTAAGATGGTCATGTTTTGCATGAACCCATATGAAGCGAGGTGCTCTCCAATGAACCTATATGAAGTGCAGTGTCCATATGATGTGGACGTCGGTATTGGTCTATGGATCCACAAGACCTGAAAGAAGAAAATTGAAAAGCAGAACCAGGCAGTGGGAAGTGTTGTGGTGATGTGCAAAACGACCTGAAGTCAGCACAAAATTAAAAACTTGAAATTTTATTGATCAGGCAGATATATTTCTCAAAGGGATATGACTGGCAGCTACCCAAGACTCGAATAGTACGGTCTGATAGACAATGCTTAGCACCCTGATGCTGCCCTAATATATCATTTATGTGTGTCTACATTGCATTTAGTACAAATTATCTTTATACTAACAGCTGGCAAGTAATAGTACAAAATTATGTTTATACTAACTAATGGTGTGTAATAGTAAAAATTCCGTTCCCATTGTAGATGTACTCAAAATCCCTATTCATCCCGACCATTCCCACCACTCCCCTGTGTCCATGCTTGTAACCTTTCATATCATTGTCATTCAACACAGTAAATACGTGGTACCCTATGACCACTAGGTATAGATTCTGTCATGTGTGTTAATATTTTTAATAGCAGGTATTTGTTTCGAAAGACAAAGTCTTATAAGCACTCCATTTTCACTTTTGTTCATAGCTGTTGCTATTATCTCGTTAGGGCGAACAGTGTCCGTAAAAAGTGAAGAGTGTGACGTCGCACCACATTTTCGTGAAATGGTTATTTAGAGAAGATGGCAAGCTGAACCCATGAAATTCTGGGCCCCATTTATTGATTTACTCACTGGAAAACACAAAACAAACAAACACATTATCAATGTTACTGCTGCCTCCAGGTGTCGTATTTTCTTATGACGAAGTAACGGTTTCCCATGGGGCCTGTCTTGATTATATAGAGGAACATGTAATGTTGCGTGTTGCAAAGAACCCTAGGGAACACGTTCCACCATCACACACGCGAGTTTGAATAAGCAGAACGATTTTTGTTTTATACCATTACTGAAGAGCTCCTGGTTGTAACATTATCTTTTATTTCGAACAAAAAACATATTAGGCTAATGGTTCGGAATTATGGCTTAACTAAAAGCATTACAAATGGATATTGACAATTACATTGGCAGCTATAAAAGAAGTAATTCATGTCAAAAGTTTCCATGTCAATCATCGCAGTTTCAATGAAAACTTTTCTATGAAATTAATAGCACAAATTATATTTGTGCCTGACATTCGATTATAATAGTGTTGTGTAGTAGTTTCCAAGCAGGTAATTACTTCGCATACTGATCATTTGTCTATACTCGGAACGTCTAAGGCAATATAGATTTTTAAATATTGCAATATCTATCAGAAATAGGGAAATGATTCATCTATACCAGTAGTAGCTGCAATTGCAGTGGAAGATATTTATATCGAGTGTTTTCTCACATCTCCATCTTGAAATAAGCAGAAAGATGTGAGACTTTTTCTTTTCACCATAACATGCCACTAATCTTGCATAAATCGAGTTATTATTTTTAGTGCAACTGGGATATACATTTACCCATCAATCAATAAAGGAGAAATTTCTACTGGATATTTAAATATGAATTAAAAAAGATTTTAAAAATAATAGAAAATGGTAATAGGTGAGTAGCCCCTCACTTTCAAAGAAGCGCGTTGATACAGTGATTCAGTCCGCTTGTCTATCCGTCTGTCCATACATACGGTCAGGCGAACTTATATACGTAGGTGCATAATGTCCTTAAACTCTTTAAAAATCATTAAATCTAGACACATCAAATTTGACCAATGAAAATCCTATTGGGATAGACTGAGCTAACACTTGGATTATGATTGCAGTCAGGAGGGGAGGGGGAAGCCGTTTTGTGATATAGCATATTAAAATAACTAATTGATTTCCTAGCATGTTTTAAACTTGGAAGGTGTGATTAATGCTCCATGTATTATCACATTCAAACTGGTACCCATGGGTTTTACCATATACACCATTCATCACATATCAAACTGGTACCAATGGGTTTTAACATATACACTATTCATCACATATCAAACTGTTACCCATGGGTTTTAACATATACACTATTCATCACGTATCGAACTGGTACTCATGGGTTTTAACATAAACACTATTCATCACATATGAAACTAGTGCAACTGGGTTTTAACATATAAACTATTCATCACATATCAAACTGGTACCCATCAGGAACGTGCTGAGGTCCAATGTTCTCTTGATGAACACCTTTAGTGTACCATTTCAAATAAAAAACAATTTTAATACATTTATTTTTAATTTGACGAATTTGCACAGTTTTAAAGGAGGAGAACATATTTGATATTAAATATTTATATTCCATAGGGCTAACAAAACCATCATGGTTCGTCACTATATGGAAACGATGCATAGAATATTCACTGGAATCTAGGATGTTTTATGCGGTCGCCTCATTTTAATACACGGTGAATCTGAGTTGTAATGTTTACATCGATTATCCATTAAACTATCTTAGTATCAGGAAACGAATGTGCCAAACATACCATTGGGACCTTTGAATTACCATTAGCGCCAATTCAACAGATATGGTCGCCGACTTTTATCCTGGCACTATCAGGGCACTAATGCATTGAAGCGTGCAAAATCTTTCTACATTACGATAGCAAAACGGAAGTGATATCGATTTTCACTGTTATAATATCCCCTTCATACCATCACAAAACAATGGGATATTTTTCTGAGACTAGTCCATTTGTTCAGTCTCAAAAAGCTATTCCTATGGTTGACATTTTGCAATCCCAGGTATCACTTCCTATTCCATTACGAAAAACTGAACCCAAACTACTATTTATTATAGTTTATTGGAATGAAAATGCTCCCAACAAGCTGCAAATTCCCATGATTCTTTAAAGGACACGATTTATAATGCTCGGTTAATTACCTAAACTTTCTTCTTTCTTCATCGGCACTTGGCTTGTCTTGCGGATTACAATCAAAATGCAGTTTCGATCATTTTGATCCTCGTCATCATCATCAGCAGCATCTTCTCTCTGTCTCTGTCTCCCTCTGTGTCTGTCTCTGTCTGTCTGTATGTCTGTCTGTCTCTCAATCATTTATGTAATTACAATTTTCCAAGTACATATTTAAGTAGTCAGTACTAAGTACCGTTACATCAGTACGAAAGTAATAAACAAGAGTTCAGTTCATTATAGTAAGCTCAAAGATTTGAACATAATCAGGAAAGGTTAGATGCATAAATTAAGACATCGGTTGCTTGTGGTAACGCATTTATTTTGAATATTTCAGTTTATTATTATTCATTTATCTAAATGTAAAGATTTGAATAGTTTGCAATCCTAAATAAATGTCCTCTTAAGCACTTCCCATAATGGAGTATAACATATTTTGGAGCATAATAGTCAGAATATGACAAGTATCACCAGATGGTGTCAAGAAAAAGATATAATTTGCAGTGTCCCACAAGAATTTATGTCAACATTACATTCAAATTAAAATCTGTAGTGTCCCACATGACGTTCTTCCAACATTACATCGAAGCTAAAATTTGCAGTTTCCCACAAGACTTCCTTCCAAGATTATATTGAAGCTAAAATTTGCAGTGTCCAACAAGTACTTCTTCCAACATTGTATTGAAGTAATAATTTGCCGTGTCCCCACAAGACTTTCTTTTAATTTACATTCAAGCAATAATAAGGATCATGCTGAGGCATGGTTTACTGTTTACTAAATTGTCCAAACGCAAACTATTTCCGTTGATATTATGATATGTATTTTTGCTATAAACTAAACCATTATGTCAAGGTCACAAAAATATTACTATAGAAATATAAAATGTTATGACTGGATAGAAAGATTAGCGACTGATTATTATTGTGAATCATGATCGATAGATTACCCGCTGCGATAAAACAGAAATTTTCAAATAAAGTTTAAGAACAACGTGTTAATAGTAGACTGAGACACATTTTGTCAAGTATGTATGTATGTATGTATGTATGTATGTATGTATGTATGTATGTATGTATACATGCATGTATGCATGCATAGATAGACAGACAGATAGATAGATAGATAGGTTGATAGATAGACAGAAGAGCAGAAAACTGTATACTTGGAATTATTTTCATTATGGCAAATCAAGTATTTTCATTTTGGGAAGAATGCTGTTCTGTTTTGATATTGCTTGCCCAGAGGTGGCCCATTAAACTGTCTGAAATAAAGGAAATCTATAAGGGTACGTCAACAATGCCAGTCTATGGCTACTCTTACGGACTTCTATATCACATGTATTATTTTTATAATATAGTATTATTTTAGTCATTTGGGTCAGTGACAATATTCTTTTGATTGTTATTCTAACAGTATTGAATGTACTTTAAAGCTGAGGCCACGTCTCGTGTGTAGAGTACATGTACAATACGTTGTATTACTTTCAATCATAAATCAAGGTCGAATTGCCAAGTTCACGTCATTATATTTCGGTCTAAATAGGCTGTGAGTGTTGAATGGAGGTGAGAAAAACATAACGTGATCTTGGGAGTACATTTGTACTCTAGATATATCACGATTGTCCTACCTGGTGATTGGTTAAATTATAAAAAAATTGTCAAGTGTTGACTTTAAAATCTTTCGCAATATAAATAAGTGAAATGTTTGTGACTCTTTTCTAGTAATTTAGATTTGTTTACTTGCTTACTTTTATTTCAGTTCTGTAAGAGTTACGAGAGGATCTAGGTTTGTTTATTTATTGAACGTTGAAATTGCAGAGAAGGAACATTTATTCTAAACAAACAGTACCTAACTGGATTATCCTGAAACATTCAAGGACTTGGATATTTATTAATTTCGTGGGATTATCGTGAAACATTCAAGACCATTTGTAACTAAACTGACTTTAGTAGCCCATATAATTCTACCACATTTATTTAGTACTTTAGCATCTTACAAGCAGTTAAATTGATATGTATGATTCTACATTTGCAAACGTTTATACCAGTATTTAATTCATCGTAACAGTAAGACATGCATAATGGTAATCTTCCATATTTACCCAATACTACTGATTCGTTAACAAACTGTGATACATACAAGAAGCGTTTACAGAATCTTCCATAAAACCTTTGAATCAAATCTCACATGAACCCTTCTAGTCCAATCTCACTGAACCCTTCCAATCAAATATCATATGAATCTTTAAATATAATCTTACATGAACCCTTTCTTACAGAATATCACATTAATCCTTTCAATGAAATCTGACTATTCATATTCACAAATTTCAGAGCCATAAAAGATTTGATTTTATTATAACATCAAACATTTGACAAATTTCACTTTCATTGAAATATCCAAATTTTAGTTGAGTAACTCATGTCTGATATTACGGACTTAATTGCTCGTGGCACTAATGTTTATTTTGTTTTAGACATTATTAACCTTGGGGTAGACAAATGCCTTATATACTTATAAAATGATACAACTTCAACTGGATTATTTTCCTAACTACCATTTGTCATAATTACAAATTTACACCCTGAGGTCAGGGAACAATCCAAATGATCTATCAGTTACAAATTTGGATGATAGAACAAAACAATGAAAGATATCAGATTCATTAGAGGTGGGCGGTATTACCCGTATCCGGTTTGCAGTCGTATTTTTTCTGCTGGCACTTACTACAGTACTTTGTACAACCCCAATACCGCCGTTTATCATAAATTTCACCATTTTCCGAAACTAACTAAAGTTTAAAAGGAAGGAAATAATTTGTTAACAAAAAGTTATCTGATATAAACCGTTCTTTGAAATAATCAGGATGTCAGGTTAAGCGATGTTCAATATTCAGTTTAGAATTAAGAGGTGCCACCCCTTAATTCAGTCAACGAAATCGCTCGTAATTCCCATCTTTATCTAGAGTGCTCCAAAAGTAGCGATGTGATACATTCGACAAATTGCATTAGAGACTAATTAATAATAACATTCGCACGTGGCGCACGAATTGATTCGAGAGGTAATGATGATAGGCAGGCCCGCTTTTTTTAAAAAGCGGATCTGACAAGAAAAAGTGTGTATTAGATACAAATAATACTCGGGTGAATATTGGTGATCAGCTGGGTCGCTAGAATATATACTGAAGGGTTAACTTGGCTTGAAGACAATCCGACTTAGCATGGTGTTAGCTACTATTGTTTACAACGGTGACTTCATCCAGTGTTGTGTGCAAGCTTTCGACTTAAATCTGTTCACCTGCGGATGTCGCCCGATCAACATCGGTTTAGTTCGCACACGTGAAAATGACATGGTTTCTCAGTTCGAGAGAGAAATTATATGGTTCATAAAGTCTTGAAACGTATATATTATCTAGGTTTAATGGAACCCAACTATTTTTAGGACCAATATCTTTCAAGATTAAGTATTATTCAGATGATTTGACATTTACGACCTTTTGCACCTAACGGCGGCATTGGGGCTTTAACTTTACCGGTACTTCGTTAGTTACCGTCAGTAAGCAATGTAAGGAACTTGCAGAGTAATCTTGCTACGAATTTTGTGATATTAACGGCGTTTAATTTTCATAAAAATGATTTTAAAAATATTTTTTTTAACATAACAGTTGTATTCGTCACAGATTAATTTTGACTGTTATAAATATAATTATAAATATGATCCTTTAATTACACGTATGATAGACAAAAGGAATGTTGTAATATATATTCCGACCATACCCCAATTTTGTCATTTTTAGTAAATTATTAGCGTATAATGTGTTAAGTACATATATTCCTTTGTAAGACTGCGAATTATCCTAAGATTTTCAGAAGAGAAGTTGTTTTCTGTTTAAATTTTACGTCATTCTCATGTGCACTAAATATTTTCTCAGTTATTGAGTGTGTTTTGTGTTTACTGGCCCTATCTGAATATCTTCCTCGAATGTTGGCATCCCACACAAAGTGTCCCTGTGTATTATATCAATAGTGTAGCTAGGCAATTGCCAGCTTCAGTGTCAACACTTTCCTCTTATCAACCAGCTGTATAATTTCAGCACAGTATCTTTCACACGGTGTCAGCTATAGTGTAAGATGAATCATTGACTTTAATTACAACGTTTGGATTACAACTTATACAACAATCAACATACACATAGCAAAATTATCTTCTATAAGGTACTGACCATTCAATTTTCGGAAAAGAGGGAGGGGTGCTACTTTGATAAAAATCAGAGCAAGACGTTTATTCCGCATAATCAATGACAACAACAAAATTTCAGGCCCCTGCCCCAAAGCAATAAATTGTTGGTTCCTTAATATGATTGCGGTATACTGTGACACGTATCGTGGTATGTTCTAAAATACCCGGATACACCACAGTACAAAATTCTTCGTTTTACCCATCTGTAATATTCACCTAGTTTTAGATTGAATTGCACGCTGAGGTTAGGGAACGATCGAAAAGGGATACAAAGAGTACGTTGACTGAGTAGTGGTCAGTAATATGTTGTGCATTGTAATATCAGTTAAATCGAGAAAAGGATGAAGAAGCTGCGAACAATTTTGATTGATTTGGGGAAATCATTCACAATAGCTACAGATGCATTAAACACTAAAAAGTAGATCAAAAGACACTCGCGTGAAGTGGTCGCATGGATAAGAGTCAATACTTACAGAGAGGCTGTTAAAAGGCAAACACAATACATCCACTTTAATGGTATCTATAACAGAGTTAACACTGAAAAAAAGCGCAAACAGAGGCATTTAAAACCGAATTAGTAAAGGGAATGCGTCCAACGAGCATTGCATTGGATGTTAAAATGGATGAATTGAAAAAGAAATTGATTAAAGCAAAAATGAGTTTCATAAAAATCTCAATTCAGATGGTACTGAAATAAATTTTACGACAGGCAGCTAAATTTATATTGAACTAGATTTCCCAAGAGAACTTAGGAAAGGGTTGTTGGCTGTTTTTAAATCTGAAATTTACCCCAAGAAAGTGGTTGCATGTCCAGATTTAACTACTTTCATATTTTGCTGAGTATACATTACACACAATATAATGAGTCAACGCATTATGTCATTTAAAATCAAACAATTAGGACTACATACAATTGTTATGAAATTTAATGTTGGAAAACTTTATTTATCCCAGTAAAAAGAGTTTCATTTTTACGTTTGGTAAGAGGTAAACAAGCAAGGTACTGCTAACGCATTAGAATTCATAAAAGCACCAGTAGATAAACTTTTAAAAATAAAATGAAACATGTATATATGACCTGAAAGAGAACAATTATTTTATCTTTCCCAGCCTTCTCGACCTTATCAACAATGCTGACTGGAATGTTTTTTTTTTTTTTTTTCCTTGTTTTATTTTTACCTTATCATCTAAATGATCTTGTTCCAAACGTCTTGATGAAAAAATGGCCATCATAACCCTAAAAATCATGACTGCATAGTAGGACGTATTTTGGGCATGGAAAATTTAAATATTTAAATTAGGGCCAGATGAGCAGGACTTCGTGGTCTCAAACTTCATCTTTTAATATTTTACTCTCACAGGCATCAATTGTACTCGTTATGTCTTTGGAAGCATAGAGTTTTTATATTTTTAGATCGATGTAGACTGTTCTAGACATCCCACTCAGCTAGTTATAAAACTCTTTATGCAGTCACTAGACATCCCACTCAGCTAGTTATAAAACTCTTTATGCAGTCACTAACTATGTAAATTATTAGTCTTTAACATGTAGCAAACCGAATTTAAGTATATACAAAACCATGATGGCACGTGTTTAGATGTTTTCAACGTGCAGGATATACTGAATAGATTAGCAGCATCATTAGACATTGGCTGTGAGTAGTCAAGGATGTACGCTTTGATGTTCTTTCAAAGTTGCAAGTTCAACTGATGATTACCTCTTTTCAGGCATCGCATCAATCGATTTGTCTACATTGTAACAAAGTATGTATCTCTTGTCATCATTAATGTACATATTGTTATGACTCTAGATCTTAAAATATGTAACAGAAAAAAGTAAACCATGAACTTAAGTAAAATCAGCAAGTTTCTCTTATTACAACTCTATGGTCATAAACAAAGTAGCAGAAAAAGTGAAAACCAACAAGTTTTGTAATATTCAACAAACAATTTATTTCCCTAAAATGCAAAGTGAAAATGTGAACAAAAATAACTTACGGTATCGCGAATTAAATCCCAAATAATCCTATAATTTCAAACACAAGTCATCATGATTAAGGTTCTTTGTAACTTTTAGTGGCATTCCCAAATAAATCAAAACCTGAAAGTGTTGATATGCCCGTGAAGGCCTGAAAAATAATGATGTGCCAGTAGTCTTTTGTTCAATTACAATAATAATATCCTAGAATATATCTTTATTTGAATTTCACTATAAATTTAAGTCTCTATTTCCAAGAATATTATTTCGATGAGCACTTTGTATTTCCAGTGAATAAATATTTGAATAAATACATTCCAGCCCAAATGAAATACTGGACACATCAATAATACAACTGACTGTGCTCAGATCTTACAGCACGATAAGCAAGATTATATAGTCTTCTACTTGACTCCAGGTCACAATAAGTATTTAAAAATCTCAAACTATTACCTAATGAAACATTTCACTGGGGAAGGTTCTAAATGTCTACAAGATAAGATCTTAGTTGTAATTAGAATGTTTTTACAAGAATTATAATGCAATATGTGGTAAACAACAGGTAGACCCGACATTTCACGGGGAATTTCCAATGTTCTGAACTGAGATTGAGATAAAGATGTTTACAAAACCAAAATCAATGATTCAGGTAAGGTAGAAAATGAACTTGATTTTGGACAAGGTCCAGTCCACAATATAATTATCTATAGCTAATAATGAATAAAAAAAACCTAACAAACGATGCAACATATATATATATATATATATATATATATATATATATATATATATATATATATATAGAGAGAGAGAGAGAGAGAGAGAGAGAGAGAGAGAGAGAGAGAACACTCTACAATACATAATAAAGATACAAAATACATTACAGTACTGTGAATTAAATCCCATATATTTCTAAACGTCCTATCACAGGTCCAAAAATATAAAATGTTCCGAATTAATTCGAATAGCACTCAATGTCATAATGGACTACAATGATATGATCCAGAATATCTTTGAATGGTTTCACAATAATCCCAAAACAGCTTATATTCAAATTCAATAAGTACATAGTAATTCTAATGAATAAAGTAAATAAATTATCCTTTCAAATTATACATGAGCACCACAGTAAATTCTGATCAAAACAGATTGCCAGAGACTGCAAAAAAAACCATGAAAGACTTGTTTCTTTATGAAGTCCCTGTTTATACACATTTTCACTTGACCCAGATGTGAATCATTCCAACAAATAATTCCAGTCTAAATGTAAACTCAAATGCTATGTAAACACGTTATTTACAACTTATAATCATAGATAAAAGTCATCTTTGTAAACATGTTGTTTGCATTATCTACAACAGTGGTTCCCAACCTGTGGGCCACGGACCACAGGGAGGCCGCTGGGCTATTCCAAGGTATCCGCGACTGACTGATTAAATACTACATCTCGCATATAAACTGATATTTTTCAAATGTATGTCTTTACTGTTGTGATGAATAAAATGTGAATTTATTACAACGGTTACTGGGTTCGTAATAGTTTTTTGTCATTATGCATTTTCTTAATTAACGAAAAAGTACAACTTTCAGCATGTATGAGTCCGGGAAATTTTTTTAAGTTAAGAAGGGGTCCTCATACTTGCAAGAATGTTAAGCACACAAATAAAATCATAACTATATATATATATATATATATATATATATATATATATATATATATATATATATACATATATATATATATATATATATACACACACACACATTTAAAGATAGCACATGATATTCGATTTAATTTTTAATGCACTGTCATGCTATAGACCATCTATGAAACCAGTGACTCTATCTAGCAAAACTGTACTTGATGGGTTATTGGATCATGTGACGGGAGTTATTAGCATAGGTTCAGTGGTGTAAATGAAACATCTAACATCCGCATTTTTCAGGTTCATACTAGCTTTGTTAATTTTCACTCATTCAGGTAAATCTATAGGGCTCCTTTATCGATTGACACATGTCTAAGTGCTGTGTTAAATATTTATTCGTGTTAGACAATCATGTAGTGCTTAAGCTTCTACTATATGTTCAGATTTGTTATGTAACAGGTCAAAAATGTTAAATTGCTTCGTCGATTTTATTTCTGTTCATCTTGTCCGTACCTGTTTTTTTTTTTTTGTTTTTTTTTTGGTAACATTCACTCTATTCAGCCTTCTCTCCATCCTGTGTGAATCGTTTCATAAATCTTAACAGTTAAGTCAAACTCAACTTTTAAAGAACAAATTTACAGATTGTTATTATTAATATTTTTAGGTATGGCTTAGTGTCTGTGAAAAATCTTGACTCCCACCGCCTTAAGCTGTATAATCGTTTACATTTGTCTCATGTGGGTCGTACGTAAAGGCCAATTTTCGGAGCTTTTCAAACGGCAAGGAATTTTTATTACGTACTAAGACTTTAAACAATTTAATACGTAAAATATTTTGGAGGAATTAAGACCATCGATCTATTATTATACCACTGACCTTGGTTAGCCAATTACTATTATTGTAATTTCTAGTGTATTGGAAGATTGATGTTCTCTAGCTGTGCACACTGCTGAATTATTTTTTGAGCTACCACTGCATTGTGCATCTGTCTGTGTTTCAGGATAATATATGGCAGTATTGTAGTTTGTCAGCCGTCAATAGTTTACCTATTTGTCTGTGCTGCAGCATGAATCAGTGTATTTCAATGTTTTGCCTCTGTGTCTCAGTATCAGATAGTACTGTATATTAAATTTTTTCACTATATTCACACAAACGTTTGCCTATGTATCGCTGTTATATTGTAGAATAGTGACTACTGTAATATAGTGTCTATAATTCCTACCATCAGCCAAGTCAAATACTAATTTTCAACTGGGAATGGACCATACGCACATTTACCGCTGAGTGGCATAGTTTTGCAAGTGCGAGTCTTGTTCTTGAACAACAACTTCATATAGTTGTATATATAGAAGTTAAGTAATTGCAGCGCAGACATTTGATTTAATCAGTCCATCATTCACTTAATCAGATCTCATATGGAAAAGCATTTCCTCTCAGTACACGGCTCATTCGATAGATTTGGCTGATTGACAAGAACGTTCTATTTTTCTCTGATTTTAATATTGATCATTGATCAATTTATAAAGTGATTCAGTTGAATTTTCTCTACATCCAAATAGTTTGTTGTGTGTAAATGTTAATTGTCTAATGCATTGTATCAAAAGAAGATAATTTCCACAAAACACTTATATAATATAAATTCTATATTAAAAATATGCAAACCAAGTTGGATTGGTTATTTCAAGATAACTAGAAATTGTTTTGAAACATCAATTTGAAAAGCTTCATTTCGTCTCTAGTAAATAAAGGGATTCATTTTTGTCGTTTTTCCTCATGCGAAATTCATCCAGTCCATGAACTGAACTCATATGCCTGTAATTCTAGGGTGTGGGTATAACTTGATACACTTTACTTTTCAATCTAGTTCAGGTTGGAAAGTGTCTGCAGATTTTAAAGTTAGGCTGCAAAAATAACTACCATACATTTATTACTTGCCCCAACTTGTTCTAAATTGACTAAAATTAACACTAGTTATGCTTGCAATGACTGTGTCATAAACTTCTTATAGCTTTTGTAACAAGTTTAAAATGCCAAGGAAGTATAGACTGCAATGATGTTCATGTTAACGTAATTATTCAGAGGATAATGGAGGATAGCTGATGTGGTAAATAATGTCGTCAGTTCGCAGTTCACTCAAATCTTTGTCATAACTTATGAATATTAGTCGACCATTGTCCCCAAAGAAGTATTAAAACACATCATAACAGTGTTCTATGCCAGAATGGATCTGCAGCCGATTAAATAAGAACAATCAAGCTGCGTGTCTGTTTTGCTTCTGTTTCAGTATTGTTTTATCTTGCAAATAATGTCATACAGAAGACTTTCCGTTTATGCAAAATGTTTTGAAAATAATCACAAGTTGAAAACTATCCTAGATAAAACACCTAGTGCATATAGTTGTAGCAATATATCAGAAGTTCTGTTGCGTGTTTAAAAACATGGTGCGAAAATAATATTTTGGGGTCATGTTATATTTCCTTCAATTACTATGTAATATACAACTTCATTACGGCGAGACACCTATAAGGCGTAGTGTAGGACAGATTGAAACACGACGTTTTTAACCACAAGGTTTTTGTCCAAGAGTAATAGTGTCTGAAGCTAAATATTTTACCATGACCTTGACTTACTGCAGGACATGGACGTTATACATTGAAGGGGACATATTCTTCATTTCTTACTACACTAGTGGGTTTAATTTACAAAGACTAATTGTACAGTTTTCGTCCGGCTTGAAGCAGACAATGTAGCTTAGTTTTCAAGTTGTAGCTCTAAAACCATCCCTAGTATTGGAAGCTACTTTCCCCCATAACGTAACTCATAACCAGTTGTTGGCGGATGTAATAGCTGATAAAAGAATACAGAAGCACGTTTTTTAAGCTGCCGGTTTATAAAATTATCATTGTGGCTGTTTTCTTCTTAGTTCCAATGGCATATATAAATTTTGGAACAAATGAGACCACATTTGTAGTCAGCATTGACAATAAAACTTAAAATTGCATCTTTACATTATCGATGCTACAGAAACACCAATTAAACTACTGATGGGGGAAACAATACTGTTCTCTGGTATACTTGTTACTTTACTCCCTGTATCCTCATTAAAAATGATAAGTTTTATTATATACCTATCAAAATGTTTTCTCAAGAAAGAGCCAGAATTTTTACTGTCATTTCCTGCAAGTCAGAAAACGATACTGTCGTTTTTTGATTCCTTATCCCCAGACTCTCAAACGAGGTTGGAACTACTTTTTCCTTGAAGTTTCCTGGTTAAAACTGAAAAAGAATGAACAACTATGATCTAGCCTCACTTGACATACATAACGAAAAACATAACATTCTCTGTAACAAATCTGTAACATCAAGTTCCAACAATTTGTGTAATCCCGCTGGAAATAACTTTCAAAATAATGCTCTCATTCCCATTCCAAGTCCCCACTGGAGCCTCTCGCAATGTCCCGCCCGAAAAGTTCCACCGCTATTAATCTGACCTCGAAGATAAAATCTAAGTCATTCAGCTGGTGAAATCTTCCGCGATGCAACATTTAACAAATGCACAATAATTTTAAATCATATATATATATATATATATATATATATATATATATATATATATATATATATATATATATGGGTCTGCTGCCCTCGTGTCAAAGAAAATGTGTCATTGATAATGATAGTAGTGAAAACGAATAAAATGTTGTTTCACGCTCTCATTCATAAAATTTATACACATGCATATATCAGTTGACCAAAATGTAATTGAGTTTATGACTTAATGTGAAGTTCGTATCAGAAAGGTTGAAATGTTATGCAATTTATTTCTTTTCAGTTCTGAATAGGGACTTTATTACATTACTGAAAGGCATTTTTATTGAAAGGCATATAACGAAAATAAAATTATGACACAATTCGATCTTGATTGCTAGATAAACGTCTCGTTATCAGCATCAGAAAATCCTGGCCATTACTCGAGACTTCAAGTCTCCTCATGCCCCTGGTTAACTTCTCTCTCTCTCTCTCTCTCTCTCTCTCTCTCTCTCTCTCTATATATATATATATATATATATATATATATATATATATATATATATATATATATATATATATATATATATATATATATATATATATATATATATATATATATAAGTGGGATTAGCGTTCTTTCCTTATCTCTGCATATTTGAAACAACAAAAGTGATTAGACTAAGACCGGGATCACCAACCTGGTAGTTACTGGCCAAAATATCACTTTAAATATATTTTCTGTAACATTAAGTCAAAGTCGTTTTACCACTTTCAGTCAGAAGCTATTCGACTTTTTCCTTTTTCTTGCTAGTTGTAATATTGAATTTGTCATCGGAATGATACGTAAGAAGTTCAGAGATGAAATAGAATTTAATTCCATCAACAGTGGCTAAGATCTTCTGCTGGGGAATAAGAAATAGGTTTAACACTTGGTTGCTGTAAAACACACACACACACACACACACACACGCATGTACACACACGGGGAAGACACGCAAAAAAAGACTGTTGTAGTCCATGTCTTAACGTATCTCACGAAATGTGATCAAAACTGGCTGAGTATACCAGAGAAGTGGTAGATACCAGGTTTTCCACTGAGTCATCCCAGAAAAAACGTTTTCGTCAAGAGCACATAAAAAGAAATATTCCTAACATGTGATCAAAATGGTATCATCCGTTTGGAGAAGACAAATAAAGATTATACATATATTGCTTCAAGCGAGTGAAACAGTTCCCACAATTTCACAATGTTCGTCAGACAGTTCCTACCTAAAGTGAATGACAATGGCTCAGACATTACTTGATTTGAAGCCACTCCAGCATTCCGGTTACTTGCTTTGAAGCAACTCCAGCACTCCGGTTCCAGAGTAGCCCCCTTGAACACAGTTTGGAATGAGATATCCTAATGAAAAATTTGATTGAAAAGGGGCAATTTTTAATTGTCGTTTTAGAAAGAAGTTGTAAACATCAACTGCTGACGAGCGGAACGAGGTTGGACGCATAACATTCTAACATCAGCTAACATATTCTTCAGCCTGGTGAGCCAAAACTGAATAAAATTGTTATGAAATAAATTAGTATTCTTTTGGAACTATAGCCATATATGTATGTCTCGCTGTATGTGTCAGTGTGCGTGTGTGTGTTGTTTGAAGAATTATATTTCCGGATTGATCTACTTCAAATAAAATACATTTATGCGACAACAAAGCAATCATTCACATTCTTAAAGTATGCACGAAGATAATTTTATCTATTTCATAGCACAATATACGAAAGGTTTCCTGCATTTCAAACCTGTTTTTTTTTTTTTTTTTCAATATCCACAACATCAATATCCACATTATCAGAATGATCAGAATAACAAATTTGAAAGTCACACTCCCGAGAATTTATCGTGTGGTGTTTAATTGTTTCATTTGTCAGTACCAAATGTTCGAACATTGATTTTTTTATGCTTGAAATTATGTTAACATATATCGATGTATGTTACACAAATCATATTTATGGCATGTAACACACAGGTTTAAATCGGAGACAATCAAAATTTCCCCTGACTGAGCTTTGGTAGAAGGAATTTGCTGTTTTGGTTGATGAAATATAACAGGCATTATTTGCATACATCAGTGCATATACATGCATAAGCTTTTATCAAGTCGCTGACTCGTATGCAAATGAGCAGTTAATTATTACACTACGTACATTGCAACACATATTCAAGTGATTGATATTTGCAGTTGGAATTACATCAGTTGTTAATAATATCAAATGATTCGATTCATAAGAACTCTATAAAAATACAATCAGACTGTAGCCATTGGAAAAATATTTGCATATTTTCACGTCTGAAAGACTGTATAAAAGCTAAATGAATGCAAATTTAATTTATACTAGGGGTATGGAAGAAAAGTCCTCGATATTATTGTACAACAAAGTTCTTTGTTAGTGAACTGTATATCAGTGCATTCCCTTAAAGTACTCACCATGTACTTTTGCACATTATCTAAGTCTAATTATCTAATTATTAATTGTCTTTTTGCATAAAATTTCGGGTGTGTTGTTCATACGCTGCAAAACTGCACTTCCCATCGCATCGCGGTTTTCAAATCGTCCGCCACGTAGCAACTCCTTGATAACGGGATTCAACCAAAATCACTTGGAGTGCTGTATGGAGGATGTGGCAATGTTTGGATGCTGCTCCTTCAAGAAGTTTGTCAAAACGACAAAGTGCTTGGACGGTTACCGATACGCGGAGGGGTTGTTTTGTATTGTTCCAAATCTATGGCAACACTTTGGTGGCACAAAAATAAAATGCCCAGTGAACAAGCGGAGTCAGACACAAGTACCCGGATTACTGTGCCTTTTGCATCGAAAAACAATGCATATAAAACTCTCTTGACTGTAATAATACGTTTGTGGTCTCTGTTAGTTTTCTTTGATTCATTTTTTTCTCTTGAGTCGGGTTCAGAAAAGTAAACCCAAGTTTTGTCACCTGTGGCAAACTCATATAAACGTTTCTGGTCACTCTTTTCATATCCGTCTAGTTTTGGCGAGTTCAGACCTATGTCTGTTTTTGATCAGCCGTCAAGAAATGCAAGATTCGTTTTGTACAAACCTTTCTCAGCTTCAAATGATTCGTCAGTACATTAAAACAGCTAAAGAATTAATGCCAGTGATAATATAAATATCTTCCATTGTGTCTCGAACATCTTCATTGATTGTCTCCTTCTCAGCAGCCCTTCCCTCTCACCAATCACAGATAATGCTATTCAAGAACGTGGGTTATCTTCCATGGATTCGCGACCAACTACCTCAAAATCGTAGAATATGACACAAATGTCTCCGTAAACTTAATCCAAGTCAGCCTTGATACCAGAGGGTACCTAAAAATGCAAGGATTTTACAGTATACTCTTTGCTCAGTTGCGGAATTGTTTTTCCTTCTCGCACATTTTTACATCACTATTATTTACTTATGTCATGTCACACGCATGTACTTGTAGGTTTACGTGATGCTGTATGTGCAGCAGTGGATTATTTTAGGACGTTGTTTTGTCTATTGATCGACCTTACACTTCTGACACATTAAAAGAGACAGTAAAATTATAGCAAACTATTTAACACTTTTCAAATACCCCTACCGCTGGGAAGCATAACATATAGCTTAGAGACTAAACGATAATTGATGCAGTGACATATAAACTTTCAGACACAAAAGCGTGTGACATACTTTGACACATGAAAGTAATTAAAATTCGATTATTGTATTTAACGATCTCACCTTAGCCAAAGTTTTAAAAATTTCAGTAACAGTAACTCCTAAAAGAAGTATGAACCAAAGCTTCAATCTTCCTATTTCATACATTTGTTCTCGATCCTCAGGACTGTAAATGTAATATGCATTTTAAGGATGAGACTCTGCAATGTGCAAACCACGCATGGATATTGATATTGTTAAAATTACTTGAGAGAAATTAAGTATCATGCCCTAAAAAATTGGGAAAGGCGATATTCCTTTCACTGGCCTATTACGTACACTCTGTGAATGAATCGTTGCCCTGCGTTAAGAAAAGGAAATATTTCATCCTGATTACTACGCTAACGTGGTGACTGTGGATGTTTTCCGCTTGCCTGTCTATAAATCCTCTCTAGTTTGAAAGTTGGAATATTTAACACAATTCTAATTTCAGCCCTATAGAATTACAAAGAAAGAACAACCAACTCCAAATTCAGAAATATGATCATCTCAAGCTAAACTTTCTAGATCTCATTGTATTTCAGCATGCTTCATTCCAAGCTATGGTGTTACGACTCTCTGGTAATAAACTTAAGTAACAGAAAAGAAGAAAACCAACAAATTTGATAAAACCTAACAAACAATTTAATTATCAAAGTCATAATAAAAAATGTGAGAGGAATTTAACAGTATTATGAAGTGAATCCAAACTAGCCCTTATAAAGATTTATGAAAGTCCTAAATGAATGAAAAGTCCTTTATAAATTCCAATACCAGAAATGTAATAGTCCTCCAAGAACCGTGACATTGTCAAGATGGCGTTGTCAGAATTCCTTTGAATAATTTATAACAGTTCCAGAATAATATTATAGTCCAAATAATGAGCAGTTCCTATATCCATTGAACATTCGAAACAAATTTTGTTCCTCTCGAAAAATATCAAAGTACAACATAAAATACGTCTGCAGACTTACAACAGGAACAAAATGAGTGTGAATGACTCCAGATTTCGGAATGAAACCGAATGCTTAATTTTCTCCTTATACACACTGTATATTGCGACTGTACTTCACAATAGACCCCACGTGACAGCTTACACTATTGATATTACGCCGAATTAAGCATATTCACGTGACCTAGCACAACCAATGGGAAACCACAGAATTATTCTCGCAACATCGATATCCCATCAGTCACTGAGAAACTACGCTTTAGGTGCCATTTTAAGTCTTATTAAGATTATTATTACTAATTGTCAACACATATGTAAACATCTATTTATAAATCCTATGCAATATTATACTAAAGTCACGTAGGCCAGACTAAACTAAAAATATTCTGTAGACATTACAGCCATGAATAAGAATAATGAATTATAAAAATTAGATAAAATCATGTACCAGGAGTTACAAAATATAGATATACATAACAATGGCAATAGCCTGTATCATCGAAAACATTGTTTATGAGGTGGTATTGAAATAATACTAACACTAATATGCAATGCTTCTGAACTGGATATCTGATCACTTTTTACAATGTTTAAGTAAAGTATACCTTTAAATTATAGGTTGAAAACGATAGGGAGGGTTTAGAACAGTGCTGGGAATCTAATTTATTTGTTCAGTGTCATTCCATTGTTTGTAATGGCTAATTGCCGTAAAGTCAAAAGTTTTACTAGCACATTGTCAATAAGAAAGATGTTGGCGCTTGGGTTGTACTTCACAATGGAAATTTACATTAAAAGGAAGCTAATATTCACATATTTTACTTTTCCTATAAGATTGCGTCCCAAAATATACAACATTTATAATTTTAAAAATGTAAATAAAAAGTTTATATAAGGTAATGGAGAATCATGTTCAAAAGCTTTTGACGTTTCGAACAGTCTTTGATTATTAAGTATTATCATTGCAACACTATTTTAGGGGCATTTAAGAAGTCGTTTTATAAAACTGTTCATGGCAGATTTGTGCTAGAATCACATAAATATTCGACCCAAGTGAATAAATAAGCATAGAAGTTTTGTAGAGATTTTATATCATGATGTGTAATTCACAATTTAAAGACAATGACAATTAACAGATGAACATAACGAAATTTTTTCTTGCTGGACCACAATTTCATTTCATGAATATAATTTTATTCATTAATCTGGTGTTGAGGACACTTATTGGTTAGAGCTATTTTACATTACTCAGTTATTGCACTATATTAAAAGAAGACACTACCCCGTTGTATAGGTTTTCACATACACTGTGAATATATATTTACGCACATATTGATAAAGTAATCAATTGGAAAATGTAAGATTCCGGTTTTTTTGTCATTATCCACAGATGCCATGACTGATTCTGATTTGTTTTCGTTAGAACGTTTCCGGTTTCTTCCACAGAAAAGGTTTGCAATCGGTATCTTTTATAGTACACAAGATGAGAAAGTGAATGGAAACATTATGTTTTCAATATATAGATACATTTTACCAGGGTTTTCTAAATATTTTTACACTTGACTAGGGTTTTGTATATATAGATACATTTTACCAGGGTTTGCAATATATAGATACATTTTACCAGGGTTTGCAATATATAGATACATTTTACCAGGGTTTTCTAAATATTTTTACACTTGACTAGGGTTTTGTATATATAGATACATTTTACCAGGGTTTGCAATATATAGATACATTTTACTAGGGTTCTCAAACTATAGATACATTTTACTGGGGTTTTCAAACTGTAGATACATTTTACTAGGGTTGTCAATATTTAGATACATTTTACTATGGTTTTCATACTAGTGATACATTTTATTAGCTTTTTCAATATATAGATACATCTTACTTGTTAAATATAAACTTCTTAACTCTTAATATATCTGTCTGCCTCCAGAAAATGCCTAACTTTAAATATTACTAGCAAATGACTATTTTACTAGAAATACCCCACTTGACTATCAGGAATTAACGACAACTCAAATGTGTTCTCAATGTGCACACCAAACCTTTCCAAATAATGATCGTCTCAACGTAACGGCAATGTATGGCAATCTGTTTAGAATTTCGAATCGCAAGTTTAATCTATATTTTATATAAATTTAAGGAAAATGTAAATAAAAATGTTTTGGAAATATATCGGTATGTTTTTGTCTACATAATCTGGCTGTGGTTAATATATATTTTAAATGAATGGAAACCAGAAAATTATTTTATTGCCAACAACTTATAGTTATCGGTAAAAGATCTTGAAACAGGATGAGTAATTAATGGCTATTGATAAAATATAGTCGTCTTTCTCGAAATTATCATATAATCATAACATACAATTAATAACTTGATGCGTCATTAATCAGTGGATATGGGAGAGTATTTTTGTCGGAATAATTTGTTTGGATGGACCTCAGTAAGCTGTCTAAATAGACCAATGGTATACACTGTTATAATATTACAGCACAGTGAAAATGGTATGTTATTGATTCTACATCTAACGCTATCGAATTTGTTTCCTATAAGGTCCTATGGTTTTACAGAAAATCAATGTTCTTAAATACGTCATACGTAAATTTGAGATGAAGTAATGATAGCAGGAGTCGCAGCACCCAAAGGAACTGCCTGCTGAAGGAGTATCCATCACATATGACACGCCTACCTGACTGTGCAATAAAAGATCATGTAACGTAAGTGGACGCAGAAACAACTTCGAAATCACATTCGACTACTTCAGATTTCTGGACGTATTCAAAGCCTCATTATTTGACTTAATGAAAGGTGCAAATTAAAACAAGGTAGAGCAAAATTGGTCATTTGACCAGCTGCCATACCGCTGACGTCAACATTTTAAAACCTTAAAAAGGTAAGTCTTCATTTTTATTTCTTATTGTTTAGATAAATTATCCTCTTTGCTCATCTTTATTCAAAGTCCAGAGCATTTTCTTTCTTACTGTTAGGGACATGTACTGAATAACAGATGCCATATTTGGCTGTAAACTTCAAGAAAGCATTGTTTAGACCGTAAAAAATGGGAAAATCCGACATTGTTTGATTTCTTTGATTGTGACTATTATCAAATAAATTATTCATGTTGTCTGGAAATAATATAACAACTGTACATTGTAGTGAATGTATACTATAACTTACTATACTGAATACAAAACTCATCACATAAATATTTATTTAAGATTTTATAGATGTCCATGCAAGATATTTTTAAGAACAGAAGTTACATAAGATATAGTTAAGAATTCATATTAAAGCAACTTTATGAAAGCAACAGTTAGAAACAAATTAATTACTTGAGGTTTTATCATTTCAAATAATATGACATTATTCAAATCTTTCAATTCTTCGATCATTTTCAGAAATATTGTCGTGAAAAGATTTAAACGGACAAAATAAATTAAAGAACAATATTAGAAATTTAATGTTATTGGTACCATCTTCCTATGCTCTTACTTTGGCTAAGCGATCAGTATATATATATATATATATATATATATATATATATATATATATATATATATATATATATATATATATATATATATGACTCTGATCCATTTGTAATCAAACTGTCCTTTTTGACGAATTTTGAGACCTTAACAATAAATAGTTTGACAAAGAACATTCGTCTTTTGATAGAAACGCATTTATCACATCGAGGAAGAAATCGCGTCAGCTCATTACATGAAGTATTCAAATCGTGACATTTCTGTGTAAAACTAAGAACACTGAACACGAGTCGCCTACGCAATTGTTCGGTTTTCCAAAAGAACTAGCACCATTTTGACAAAAGCATTACAAACAATATAGGAATCACCACCAGCCCTACTTTATGTACCATCATATTTCCCAATCTTTGATATAACAACTCAGTACTGTGGATAATTATGTCGATTTCTGGATCAAATTAAGGATTATTTTCTGCAGAAAATCATGATTTGAAACATGAATGTTACATTACTTTATTCAATAATCCCTCTACTGATATCAAATTTAGGCTTTATGAACGTAATACTTCTACATGGCGTAGACGTATCACATAAAGAAAACTAATACAGCCTCTCTCAAAACTAAAACGTACCAAAACTTGCCATAAAGTATTTAAATAACAATCCTTTTGCAGTCTAGATGTGTAATGATTAACTATTGATTCAATCGAGCACAAGTACATGAGGAGAAGATATCAGAAAAAATCCTTAAAAGATTCTTTGAGTGTAAATCAAACTAGTCCACGTGCACTCGATATATGCCACCTTTAATGGAAGACATTCCTTCTCAAACTCCATCTCATCTACTAAATCCTTTCAAGGGCTATTTTCTTATTGTTTAGTTTAATTTAGCGCTCTCCTTCCCACAACTAACACCAAGGCGTGCTGGATTACCATACTAGAATATATTATTCATCGAATTATAATTGTAATTCTGGATAGAATTGTTATTTGCATGGTCAGAATTCTAGCTAGAATTATCGACTGAAAGGTCAGCATTCTTGCAGGATGAACTTATAAACTCACTTTTATTTCCTTCTGAATTAGATTACTAGCTCTTACCATCATTCGAGCGATACTTTTGTTTTTATATATTTACTAGAAAAGGATGACGATTATAATGCGATGATAACCAATATGACCACATATATAGAGGTGGATTTCTTCTTGAATGAAAGTGTATTATAACTTATCATCAGTCTGTAGTTTTATCTCATACCATCAGAATGCATGACAAAAATCCCAGTGGTAGGTAGCATCTGGTCCCTAAATATTGTAATTTTTAAAATAAAACAATAGATAAGCAGTTCATTGTACTGTTGGTACTAATACTGAGTGTTGGCTGTAATTCAACCTGCTATTTTAAATAGCTAATAATGTGCCCGGAAATGAATAATAAACCAAACCGTCTTTCCTTTTAAAACTTCAAATTTTAATTATTGTAAAGAAGAACTAAACACAATAAACCACAGGAAACATTTCTGGTCATTGAAACTTGGCGGCTTTAAAATCTTGAATAAATATATCCGTGATGAGTTTAGTATTCAGCATAATCAATTACTGTATACATTTACTACTTGAAAAATATACATAAATTCTAAAACTTTGCTATATGTACATGCCAGCATACAATTAATTCGACACTAAGTGCCAGTTTGAAATAGTATTCAGTTAGTAATGCCAGAGACTGTACAGCTGTAGCAAAATATCTCTTTACATTAACATTGTACACTTATAAGGTCTAACCACATAACTATAAACATTTTGTCTATAGGTCTCATTCTAGCATACTAATATGAACTTGAGAATGAACTGCTCTTTAAAACTTGATTCCTAATTCTAGCAAGCTGTTCTGCTGAGACTGACCTGATTGTCATTTAGACACGACAGCTCAGAGAATGCAAATTTAGGAAATCTTGTGATTTACTTCCGTTTAGACCAAATGGTGTGTCGCAATATCACGTGTCAAATCGTGCCCATCTGCTTTATTGTACGTGTATGTTATGTAAGATTACTAAACTGGAAACGCAATATTTATCCTTTCCATATGTTAAAAGTTACTGAAACAACAGTAACAACAGTAACAACAGCGACCTTTCCCCTACAAACCGTATGGAAATATTAACCTTAATAATACGTTGTTTTACGGATGGTGTTTTGCAATTAATAGTGCAAAATTCGTTTACGACAATAATTTATATATATTTTCTCATAAGCAGTGAGTGGTTTTCAGATTGCAAAATCTTGTTTCTTTGTGTTCTTAGAAACTAATTTTCACAAGACAAAACCTTTGTGTGTGCACGCACGCACAAACACAACAGGGAAGTGTCACCTACTCTATAGCATTTCTAGTAGTTTTAACAAACCAAGAGTGAATATTAATTTATGTATGTATTTCTTGGCAAATGGCGAAACCTTTCATAAGCTTTTCGGATATCGACGAGATAAAATAAATGGACATGACATATATGTCTTTTGTCAAGGATGAAATGTTACTAAGCAAAATATATGAACTAAATTTAGTCGTATGATAACTGATGTGATTTTTTTATATTTTATATTTTTTATTGTGTGTTTTCATTGCTATGTTATTTAATTATGTGTTACTTAAGCTATTATTGGATAAATAATGTAAATGATTCTCAGAAATTAATAAAGAGCAAATATATACTTATATATATATATATATATATATATATATATATATATATATATATATATATATATATAATATCTTCAACGAAGTGTATGAAAGTGTGTGGATTGAAAAACTGGTGTGTTCAATCATTTCAACGAAACCCTTCATCCTCCTTTTACGAAGAGACTTCGTAACCTACTAGAGAAAACGACATCGAAAACTAATTTGTACTGCCATATCCGCTTCTGTCAATGTTAGCCCTGTTGAAAACAATAACAGAAAACTCAGGCAAAAGTTCTAGGGCGGAAGTTTTACTTGTAAATTTAAGTGTGTGTCTAATGTTGGGTTGAATGTGCATCTGAAACCAATACGGTAATGTTCTTCGAAAAGTTATTACTACAGAAAATGTTCGTTGAACATGATAAGAAAGCAGAGGAAATATACAAAGTTATGGACAGGAAGAGAGACTTAATGATATGTGAAGCAGTATAGACAGTTTGAGGTCTGAACTTCAGTTGCTAAGGAGGAGACTAAAGCAGTGAAACTTAGAATAATTGATATTGAAGAGAGCCCGAACTTCAGTAATGAGAGCAAGCAAGAGCTCCAGAGCTCAATCTATCGACGGCCATATTTTCCCCAGATTCCAAGTTCTTAATGTTCCATATGATATCTGTTCATTTCATAGCCTATCGCAAATTCCATGCACTATAATATTGACTTTAGCGAATTCTACTTACACTTTACTTCCAGATGCATGTGCAGAAAAGGTCACATGTTTAAATGCAATCATTCGTGAACAACGAATATAACTGTTCAATAGCAACGAATATTGGCCTTTCTGGTATGAAATATTCGAAATTTGCTTTGCACAAAACTTCCAAATTTGACGTTGAAGTCATTGCTTATTGATGGACATAGTGATACATGCTTTTAATGTTTCTCTCTATTTATATAAAACAGACCCCTCCGGTGGCCTAGTGGTTAGAGCGTCCGCCTGGGATGCTGGAGGTCGCGGGTTCGAACTCCGGCCGAGTCATACCAAAGACTTGTAAAAATAGTACTAACAGCTGCCTCTCTAGGCGCTCAGCATTAAGAGGTTAGTGTTAGGACTGGTTGGCCAGGTGTCAGGATAATGTAACTGGGTGGGACATCATGCTACATGTCTGCGGCATGATGACTCATTGCTAGACATCATTATAAACTGCCACACTGCAGACATCGTAGCGATATGACTGAAAAATTGTTAAAGCTACGTTAAAAATCCAAATCATACACACATTCACATAAAACAAAGATCACAAGCACCTATTCAAGATACATCTCCTCTCATCTTAAAAAATATTTTAAAGGATCATGCAACAACAATACCGTGTCTTCATCTTTAATGTGGATAATTAGCTTGTTATGTTTCCTGTTTGTAATTCTTACGATGACCGTTAACAAAGTCACCGGTAGACAATTTCTAAGAAGTAGAGACTCAAGCAAACGTGAATAATGAATATTAAGCAATCTGGGGTGTTTTTTATCTAGTGTTTGCATCGTTAGATTTTAACACCCACAAACTGTATCAAAAGCATTATATATATATATATATATATATATATATATATATATATATATATATATATATATATATATATATATATATATATATATATGCGTGATTTTCTCGTTGACTTTGTCATGTACATTTTATGGTCTTAAAAACCGACAAATTTAAAATAGTGGCAGTTTTATTCTCGTTGTATATAATTAAATATGTTAGGTTGAAATTTTATATCAACAGATATATTCCTTGTAATCAAATGATAGGTAATATTAATTTGTTAATTGGGCTCCTGAAATAGATTTTTTTCATTTCGCAAGATTTATAAATTTCCATGCACGTTGTATCTCTAACATCCCTTATCATATTTGATCGTCAATGTTTTGAAAACTTGTTCAAACTGTGGTTTTCGTTACTTTCTTTCCCTTATTTTATACGTCCCCTTTCAGCGTCTGAATAATTTGTCTGTTTTCTTCTTAGTCACGTTCTTTATCTTCTTTATTTTCTGTCTCTCATATTTTGTCCTGGTAACTTTCTTTATCTCATTGCATCTGTTGTACTCTACAATTCCCCATAACTGATTTCTTACCACTAATCACCATGTTCGATCCACGTCACTAATCATTATTAATGTGGATGATCTTTCACTACTTTACATTATTACTACTGGCAATGTTGGTAGTGTTGTGTACAATAATGGCAGAGTTGATATTTTCTCTCGCATTTAAATGTATGAAATAGACAACTTTGCTTTGTCACTAACATTTGTAAAACTTGGATTGAAACAGATTTATCAGGCTTCTTTAGCGGTTCTTGTGCGTGTCTAAATTTAAGTGTTTTCTTTTTGTTTGCTTCTTTAGATTAAGATGTATTATTTCTTGGGTCCACGAATAGACATTTTGTATCTTAAGCTGAGCAGCAGGAAGGGTGAACCCTGCAACTTTGTAGAGACCTTATTTTTGAAATTTAAGGGTTCCTACGAAGGCTGAAAAAAAAGTTTTTGCCTTAACAGTAAAAACTTCTCTAATTGACCAGATTTTTTCTGATTTTTTCACGTGCTGGTCACTACGCGTATGTCGTTCACCCTTCCTGCTGCTATGGTTTTTATCCAAAAATTATATCAAGTCCGTTACGATATCTTGACCTCGGATCATGTAAATTTATTGTTACAAAACCAAAGGGAGCAGCTTGTGCTTTTGAAAAGAAATTTTTAAATTTGTTCATATCCATGTCCCCAGAACACCAAGTATAATAAATATTTTGCAGCGTATGATTATCTACTCCGTTGAACACAACTAAAATTTTACAGTTATCCCTGATCACTTTTGGAATTTGTGTATAACGCTGTGTAACATAAATCACGTCTGTGTTTTTGTGACGGCCTCGTGAAAATATCCGAGCTGGATTGGATTGTTTGTCCAGCATGACATCATCGTATACCACGAGGTTATTAATGAATCCATCCAGATCATCTACAGATGGCGCTTCATCAATATCAGTAATAAAGTCTATGACTTCACTGTCTTCATGCAACAATTTTGCATTTTCATTAAAATCTTTAAGTACTTCGTAACATCGCTGATCATCTACAGATGGCGCTATTAAATACAATTTATCCCACTTCAGCCATCTCATTATCAGATTAAGCAGTAATTGCGTCTTCCCACTTCCGGACGGACCTATTATAATCATTCTGATAGAATTTGGTAACGCTGGATGGTGCTTTACTGGCTCTTGTTTTCTTGTCGCTGAAAAGTCAATTATATCCATATAATAAATAATATGAGTCTATATTGTGTTCGATGCAGAGCACCTACACATACTGCTGAATTAACGACAATAACAACAAAAAATAAAAGACGCGCACTTACAGGTAAGTGTGTGAAATGTGGCACCAAGAAATATAAATTTATTCCAACAAAGACAGGTGGTGATATCGCAGCTTTATTAGGAAAATTACCAGGAACTCCATGGGCTAAATACCCTGGTGAGAAACATTTACCCGGATATAATTATTGTGGTCCAGGAACTCGACTTGATATCCGACTTGACGAACGAGATCAACCAAAACCAGGAGAGTATCCAATAAACGCAATTGATCAAGCGTGTCACGTTCATGATGTCGCGTATAAAAGTAAAGATTTGCAGCAACGACATCTCGCAGATGTGAAATTGATTCACGCATTAAATTCTATACCTAATAAATCTCTCAGAGATAAATTCGCTAGTTTTCTAGTAAAAACTGCTATGAAAAGTAAACTAGTGCTAGGGGCTGGCAATTAAATTATATAACTATCATAATGGAATCTGTTTATTATTCCCCGAGAGGGTATTGGAGAGGTAAAGCAGCGATTAGTAAACTCGCCGAAGCAGCAAAAGTTTCAAGTGATGTTGCTGTATCATGGTTAGCACGACAGGCAATATGGCAAATCTTCCTGAGTCCACCTAAAAGAATTCAGTACGCGCATTTCGATGTTAGCGTTCCTAATGAAGTTCATCAAGCAGATATTTTGTTTTTACCACACGATACCATTAAAACACTTAGACGTCAATACACGTATAGATATGCATTAACTGTCGTTGATGTTGCGAGTAGATACAAAGAAGCGGAGCTATTATCAACAAAGACAGCATCTGAAGTTGCATCTGCGTTTGAGCGCATTTATCAACGTGGTGGTCTACGATGGCCACGGTTATTACAAGTTGATCCTGGTAAAGAATTTCTTGGAGCAGTATCATCGTTGATGAACAAGCATAACGTTAAAATCAGACGAGGACATACTGAAATTCATCGTGATCAGGCAATCGTTGAATGATTTAATAGAACACTTGCTGAGCGGTTATTTGGATACCAATATGCAAAGGAAATATCTACTGACTTTAAGGATTGATCTCGTGAATGGGTTGCAAGATTACCGAGTGTGATAGCTGCGTTGAATAATGAAATTACTCGTGCAACTTCCATGAAACCTTCTAATGCGATCAAAAAAATATATATATACCCCGTAGCAATGGCTACAGACAACGACGTGAATTTTTCTCTCAACCAGTATTAGGTAATGTAACTGTAAGATATTTATATGAACCTGGCGAACTTGAAGGTGGTGAAAAAAGAGCAACCGATCCTATTTGGAGCGTGACTACACATAAAATTTCTAGTGTGGTAAGATCCACTGGTAGACCTCCAATCTACAGACTAGATTCTACAGCCCCTCAACGTGGATTTGTACGTGAACAATTGCAAGTAATTCCTGAGGATACGCAATTACCACCAAGCTCAATTTTGTAAACGTCCAGAGCCTCGACGTCGATTACACTCAAGACAGGTCAGCATCACATTATCACGTGTATGACCGAGATCACTATTAATTCTGTCTACGGTAAATTGTCTTGGATTAAAACACTGCCATGACATATTACAGTTGCAACTTGCGCAATGATTATTCTGTTGTTGTCTTAGTGTTATAATAAATTCAGCATCAAGATCAAAGTCACGCTTATTTTTTTGTCAAACTGCTTATAGCTGACTAATTTTTTATTGATATCGACATTGTTAGTGATTTCTTCAGTTATTACGCAATCTACAATAACCCTATGTAGTTGCGATATTTTCCTGACTCGAGATACGGTGAGATAGACTAAATCTGACCATTCAATAAGATCATCTACAATCCAGATTCTAGTATCAGTTATAGTTAATCCCTGCGACGAGTGAATTGTTATAGCGTATCCTAACGTCCATGGCGATTTATCCAACAACATCAACAGCAACCAACACGATATCATTCAAGACAAGATTCTGTACCCTTGGTGGAACCAAGGCACCTGGTATTTCAACTTCAATATTTTGTCGTCGAGTATCTGCTGGGCGATAACACAAAGGTACAGGTAGATCCGGAAACTTTTCTTTATGTAACGTAAATAATTTCTTTTGTAGTTCATCACGAACTATTTTTCTACTTGCGACTATCAAATCAGCAGGTCTCCATAAAGTCCAAAATTCATTCATAGAAGTTTCTGCAATTACTTTACGCAGTATCTCGCATTGTATTTGATCTGGCTGAAGTCTGATTAATCTTTTAAGTTCTTTCAGCGGTTCATCAATAGCTCTATGGTCATCATTTATTTCTTCGTAATAATCTACAAATGTTTCCAACCGTTCATGTGGAGACTGTCCAACAAAGGGTGGTGGTTGACCATGATCGCCACACATAATCACAGCAGTATTCTTCAATAACAACCAATCAAGAAATGTTTTTAGTGTTTCTAACGACACCGTGCATATCTCGTCCCATATAATATACTTGGGTATATATTTTTCACCCATCCCCGATGGAGTCCACGTGTCTCCGCACCATCAAAAGAAACTATGATATGTACATGATTTTACTCCTCGTTGCTTTATTTCTCTAGCAAGTTTATGTGTAGGTGTCAAAACAATTATATCTGATTTATTATTCATAAATAAGTTAATCGCACGAGTTGTTTTACCTGAACCACCACACCCATTAAGATGAACGGTCTTATGTCTAGATACAGGATCATACACAGATGGTGCAGATGACTTTGATATTTGATTATTATTTTTGTAATATATTTCCTTGATTTCAACGTCGGCAGATTCAGAATAACTAAGTATATTTTCTTGTTTTATCCTCCATACCCCCCATTCACCATTACCGAGTTTTAATAAATCTTTATATTTTTTGTGTATATAAAATGAATCCGTAGCAACTCTAACAGCGTAACGAGGAAATCTATTTATTATCGACAATAGACTTATCGAAACATAAGCTAACATCGAAGATCTTAAATGAGTAAATTGTGGTGAGTCGCCATCAAGATAGCTCACAATGGTACCTAGTTTTGTTCCATCTGATAAATAAGCATTACATCGGTTTATAAATATATTTTTCTCTGTTGTATCAGCGATTATAAAATCTAGTTCAGCATCGTCCATAATCAATCTTGTACACGCTCGTTAATAATCGTATGAACCACCTTGAGTAAACTTACCGATTATCTTTCTACCAAGATCTTTTGCAAGTTTTTCATCATGTTCATACCTGCATTTACTTATTTTAATGATATGATCTTCATCAATATCAGGGAATTCTTTCCTGGCATCATCGACATTAGATCTATCCGGTTCTGGTAACCAAACTTGCTTCTGTGAACTATACGATATAATCGCTTCAGTTACTCTCAACGATATTAAAAATCCAGCATCAAGCATATATCGCAATAGTACTATCGGAACCCAACATTTTTCTGAAAAATGTCTTCCGAACCAAATATAAGTAATCGGATGGAGATCTTCTCTAAACTCGAATGATTCTACGTGAGCAAATCCTGTTAAGTCAAAATCTGGTAAGGATCCGTTTATTGCAACCCTGGTCATGTCATGTGTAAGGATGTCCGAATCTCTTAAAACATTTAGAACATGCTCCATATCCAAGAAAACTCCCAGGATAACACGCTACCATATCAACCGAGATAACATCAGTATAATCGTATTTGGTGTTCCATAATCCACCGTGTCCATATTCTATACAACTTTTCTTGACATCTTCAAGAAATTCCAATCGTGTCGTTTTCCATGCATTTTTCTCCTGAGCGAAATGAGCAGCGACTGACGGAACAGTAAAACAGTTATTCAGTAATTGTCTAACTATGACATCATCAGAGGTATATTTCAGTGCAAGATGTTCCATTTCCTCATGGAGAGATTCTGTACGATAAATATCACCATTAGGTCGTACAAATTGATCATAATGATCATATTCCGAACTCTGAAATAACCAAACAGAAACAGGATCGGTTTTACTAATATTTTTAATAAAATCAAAGATATCACCGTCATAAAATTTAACCGTTCTATCTCGTGGAAATATTGTTACTGCAGCAGTCCATGCGTGCGCGTTATGATCAATAATATCTATCGGAGCTCCATTTTTTATATATTTCGGTTTGTACAAAATCTCTCCGGTTAATGTTTTTACTGCTATTGGAAATCTTAATTTCTTCTCTAGCTCAGCAACATCTTTGATAGACGCTCCGGTATCTTTAACCGACTCTGCCCATGCATTTATTTTTTTACGTCTTAAATCCGTTAAACCATTACTACGTATCGCGTTTGTAAAGTGTTCTGTAACTCGCTCAGCTACGCAGTTTATCCTCGTTGATGCTGTCAACGGTGATGACAATTTCATCGGTTTGAGATCCCCAACATTAGGTTTATTATTCGGCGGAAATATTCCATAGACAACCGCAGTCACTGGATACGATCGCTCATAATACGGTTTATCTATACCAGTTAGCATTCCTGGTTTGGATTTATTACTCAAGAAGATATTATTTCTTGACTGCACGCGGACGGGATCGCGTTTGTCACGAATAATCCAAATATCTTCTTCTGTATTTACAATAAATTTTATTAAAATAAAATATTTTTGATTATCAAGGTGGTTAATGATTACTCTTCCTCGTTTGTCATTCATCGTATTAGAAACATTTCCAACTCTGAATGTTGACCATGCATGAACTGCACCATCGTCACGAAATTCCTTCTTGGCCTCACGGATACGTTTAGTTACATCTTTATTAGTTAAAGCTAGATCTTGCATCGAAATACTAAATTTATACTCGGGTAGTCTGTCAAGATCGAATCTGGTTGCGTAGGGTTCAATCACGGATAATTCTTCCATATTATAATTAGGGCAAAATATATATTTAATTGAATATTAATCTTTTGTATATGATTCAACCAAATCACTGCAACTGGCTAAAAATCGGTTATACGTCTCCGTGTAACAGATCATGCGTGAATGAATACTGTAGTTATCATATGCAATGCGTCAGGAACGGGAGTTTAGGACCAAAACCGTGTGTGGTGTGTAGTGCTGGAGTGCGAGGAAAGACTCAACTGTGTGCGCAATGCGGTGGTAAAAAATACAGAGAGCTGAAACGATATTACGATAAAAAATATAACACTGACTCTCCTATAAAAACCGAAGAAGATTATCTGGCTAGATTTTCAAAAAACAATGATTTAGACAAATAAATATTATATATAAATGGAGCAAAATGAGTTTGTGTCACTTCCAATCATTACCAATTATGAAGCATCTCGAGAAGGTGTGATTAGAAACTGCAGATTGAAAAAACCAGTCGGTAGTGTTACCAATACTGGTTATCTTGCGTTTAATACCAAAGGAAATAAACATTATTTATCTCATAGATTTGTGATCGAGTGTTATTTTGGACTGATCAAAGATGGGTATGTGGTGGATCACATCAGTGGTGATAAACTTGACAATTCACTTGGAAATCTACGAATTACTACACAGAGTCAAAATTGTAAATCCGGAAACATAGGAAGGTGTAAATTATACGGAAAGAGAGCTATTAAATCCGTAAATACAGAGACTGGGGAAGAAATTAGTTTTGAATCAATTAATTCTGCTGCCAAATATTTTGACATAGTACCACCTTCAGTACAATACGCGGCAGAAAATATACAGCAATCTGCCTTTTCCAAAAGATTTGCACAAAAAATAAGATTTCAATACGTTTAGTCTACCGTATTTTTAATGTTACCAAATGATTAAGCGAGATAACTTCGTCAAGCATAATGATAAATATCGTAGTTGTCCGCTTATACTAGATACGAGTTAATGTCAAAAGCTATCCTGATTGTCCATACCTTTGACTGTAAAAACATTTCAGTGAATTTGGATCTCAAGTACTGCAAAAAAAATAATTTTATTTAATTTTTTTTTTTATTTCGTTGATTTTGTTCTGAAAACCGCATTTTTTGTTCGAAAATCTCGTTTTTTGCATGAAAAATGACCAAAAATCAGTGAAAATCAGTCATTTTGACAAATTCTGAAGGTCAAACCCCCAGGAAGGTTAACGGGAATTAACATTAGGTTTTAAATTTGTTGATCAAATACTGGTTTTTTCCAGTTCTTTTGCTCGTATTATATAGTTTTTTGCTAGCGAATTACGATAAAAATCCGGAAAAAACCAGTTTTTCATCGATAAATTTAAAATCTAATGTTAATTCCCGTTAACCTTCCTGGGGTTTTGACCCAACGAAAACTAGCAAACTCAACGAAAAACTTTGCACAACAAGCACGGGCAATATTGTACTTGTCTATGATACCTACTGAAATATAATGGTTGGTTCTTTGATACAATACTTGTCAATATGTGTAGGTTGCATTATACTAAGCAGAGTATGTTAATTTTCCCAAGGATTTTGTTTAGCTATTATCACAGTCAATGGTCCATCATTATCGCTGTCATTTTCACTCGTATTTTCACTCGTATTTTCACAATGCTCTCTTAACTGTCTTATACGAAAGTTCATAATCTTTTTCTGTTCGTATCCATGAGATAATTCTAGCTTGATTTTGTCAATAGCGTTTTGAGAGAGGCACAAACAACTTTACCTGATCATCAGTGACAGTTGCCAGTGACTTTAACATTCCTTGTTGGATAACTTTCATGAATTTATAATCAGCGGATAGCGTAAATCTGTTCTCGTTCTTTCGTTGTTGTAATGAGTCAAAATCACATAGAATCTTTTCAGCATTAAGATTGTCAGATACATTGATACCGTTATGTTGTAATTTTTTAATCGCAGAAACAATGACATTGATATTTTCAAAATTCATTATATAATAAGTGTATATTTAATATAAAAATAAACAAAAATATACAGCGCGAGGTGATATTCGAGCTACCATTCCATAGTTGTATCAGATAAACCTAATGAGGTTCTTTGTTTAGACATTTACCCCCAAGAGAACCCCTAAATATCCGAAACCGAAACTTTAGAGGCTCAGAGGGCTGTCTGTACGTGTTATTTGTTTACTCCCGAAAGAATTCCTAAATATCCGTAACCGAAACTCTAGAAACTCAGAGGGTTGTTTATACACGTGTAGGTCTTATTTTAGTGACCAACCAGATTCTGTTTATTGCCTTACAAGAATTCCTAGATATCCGTAACCGAAACTCTAGAAACTCAAAGGCTGATTGGTCTTTGTGACCTGGAACCTAGGTTTATTTTTAGTTTGCGATGTGTCTTTTGGAATGGCCCTTGTGTGGGGTACCCCTTTAGTGAAGTCACAAGGTCACGACCTCATATCACCCCCCGCTGTATATTTTTGATGAGATGATATGATGATGATGATATGATATGATGAAATGCCGTCTTCACGCCAGCACACCAACCCATAATGATCAACCAATGGGTGATTCACAAAAGTGAATCCACCACGTGTTGACGTAGTGGATTGGTGTACTCTGAAGACGGGGGGGCTGGAGCCCCAAATAGATTATAAATCTTGGCCTAAAATCGCCTCCCGCAGACATATGTCTTTCACGAGTCTCGAACCATGACCCCCCGGATGAGAGTTTCTACGCGCTATCAATTGAGCTATCGGACCTTGTTATAAATATATACTGAAAAAGTTAATATGTGTTTACCAATAGCCTATTTCCTAAAAACTACAGTGTTCTTAACAAAAACCACAGTTTTCTGTGTAAAATGGGATTTTATATTTCTAGTTTCCGAAAAATATATATAATTCTGCATTAACACTGAGTCTATGCGTAAGCCGTTACCAAGAAGATTGATTTAGTCATAGCGTATTCTTAAAATAACTTTACGCAGTAATAGGTCACAGATACACAGCCGTTATGGAATAATCAATAAGAGCTAATTATGCAGCCACAGCCTTCTAGACAATAGATTTCGATTGCCTGTGTGCACTATGAGAAATCTTGTGCGCGGATTTTATGTAAACAAAGAATACAGTATTATTATTTTGTCAGTTACTGGTTGCCACATAGGGAAGTTGCCGATTAGCATTGAATGAGACCGCAGGCAAGGTTATATTGACAAGTATATACTATACTGTATTGTATACCAACCATTATGTATCATAGAAAAGCACTATGCATCCGGATATTTTTTTTTTGTTATGATTTCACATACAGATTTATATTTATTTCTTCATTTCTTGTGTCCAAAATGCGATTGCTTTGGTCTGTAAGTTTAAAGTGTATCCTTGATAGTAACGGATTATGAACTTGCAGGTACACGGGGTTAATTGGCTCTGATACAATTAACCAACCTGGTGGGGCTAATGGACTGAAACTGTATAATATGTACCCTTGCTGGGCCTGGTTAGACTTAGAAAGATCTACCTGATAGCTACCTTCAATAATATCGCATACCAGATTGACTGCAATTGTTGTTGTTATATTTACAATGCCTGGCGATATATGACGTCCGGCACCAAAAGAGTTGTTATTATGTTTTAGTATAACCGGTGGTGGGGCTATTTTTCTCCATGATTCAATTACTCCCGGATAATATTCTTCAATAAGATCAGTTAATGATTTCTTCATTTCAGCGTTATTTAACTATGGTATAACAAATGTTTGTAAATCTTTTTCTGTTATTTTATAATGATTAAGAAATAATTGCTTACGTTCTAGATCTGTGAAAAGACTACCTAATTCAGTAGTTGCAGTGTTTATAATACCTCGATTGGCGATGTATAAATCGAATAAGATCCCATTTAAGTGTTTTATTGTTTCGATTACTTGATTTTTTACACCATCGTCATACTGTTGAGATAATGAAATAAGTAAACTTCTTAAATCATTAAACGTTTTATCGTATTCAGGTTTAAGAGTATCTAAAAACCGTTTAATAAATTCTTCATCAACAATATATCGCCGCCCCCCCTGGCGTAATGACAACAATAAATACTACTCTAGTTATCTTGGGAATTCTTTTACCGTCAAAATCGGTAAAGTAATATCTATCGTCGTTTGGAAATCCAAATCTTGTATGACTCCATGGATTTTTTCCACGATATTCTGGATTTTTAATGAATTTTTCTTCACTCGTTTTAAATTCATTTTTAGTTGGTTCTGAAACTCCATTATAAATAGGTGCGACTTCAGGCCATCCTAACACAGATCTAATCGAACTCTGATAAATATCTACGAGGTAATCAGGAGAATTTATTTCAATAACCGCTGATAGTGTTGGTTCGTAAACAGTAATCGCTATTTTAGATTCTTTCCCTGTGATAGATTTAATTCTGCGTTGGAACTCATCATTAATCTGGTCTATTTGATAACTGCCCGTTGTAATTCCAACAACTTGCCAATCAGGACTTCCATCAGGTTTATTCTTATTCGCAAATACCAGTGAATTATTTGCTGGTTGTCCACCAAATGGTTTTGACCTAATATTATAAACTCGAAGCTGCGTTAATGCAATTTCCTTTGCTGGAATTGCGGTCGGAAAATTAACGCCAAATTCAGGATTGGTTGAACTTAATGATATCATAGTAGTTTTTGACGGTGTTGTATTAGCTACGATCTGCTGTAATAATTCTAACGATGACATTATTTAAAATACTCCGTATTTAATAGAGCGGAAATTCAACCCTCCACTTTATCATTAGAATCCACTTTGAATGCCTCATGATAAGTTTCCATTATCGTTGCGAACTCCTCATCGGATATTTTACCATCGCTGAGGTACGCCGAAAGATACGATGATAGTTTAGAATAAGATGATGTTGCTGTGTGCAATTTCATTATGTACCCGTTTAGTTTATCATTTGTACACGTAGATATTTTCTTAGCGATAATACTGAAAATACCTGCGCATGTTGTTGCCGTGGAAACTATAATTGTTACAACTGCAGGCGCTGTCATCGTTATTGTTGATAGTAATAATCCAGTTCCAGCAATAACAGCAGAAACCGAGTATACCATTATATCAATAACAACCATACGTCGCCGATATTTTTTTACCTTTATCGTGTAATCGTCGATGATATTTTTTAGTTTGGTTTGACACTCACATACTTGAGCGTATCTGTGAAGTTCAACATCGATAAATGACTCTTGATTCATTATACTTATCTAGATAACTAATTGAGGAGTTTCACACACAAATTCCAAGCACCACCAGTATAGTGCTCTGGTTAATTTTTTATCAGATGCCTCCAGCAGAAATGTTTCTTCCGCATCTTTATTTATTATAACGGATACAACTCCAGAAAAAGTATCGTTTGAATAACGCCATGGAAATGTAGTAAATATACTGAATTTTGCACTACTAAATACGGACAGTCTGTATACACCAGTGACTTCTGCGGTGTGTTTGAGATTATTATCTTGCAGTGTCCATACTCCTAATCCTGATGCTACTGTGTATACTACGTTGAAGATCTGCTTGTGAGGAATTTTAATAAGATTCGTTTTTTCAATGATATTAGGAATTCCACTAACAATATCGTTGATTTTCATGTTAATGTCGGTAAGTTTTATGTCAACGACTGGTGGACTTCCAAAAAAGTCATTAATAGATCTGTTTACATTTCTACGAAAATTTAGAAATGTTTGTACGTGATTAATATAATCAGTTCTAAATGTAGCAATTCCATCATTGATTGTCGTTAACGAAGTCATTATTGGAATTTCCTTATCGTCGACATATTTCTTCGTTGCAGCGTCAAAATCTGTTTCTGGTGTTCTGAGATTATTAATACCATTATTATTCATGTCGAGAAATGCACGCATTATACCACCGCGCACTGACACGTACTTGGATTCTTGATCATCGACGTATTTTTTTGTTGCTGCGTCTGTATCTGCGATTGGATCTCCAAGATATGTAATTTTTCTTCCTGACATAATAATGTCACCGGTAAATACATCACCAGTTTTCTTAACATAGTCGTTAACCGATTTACCGGAATCCTGTATTTTACCTTGATCAGTGAAAGTAACGATATTATTAACAACCGCGTTGGGAATTCGTACAAGTACATCTAGTAGTTGTATGTTACTCGTTTTTAATCGTCCTTGTTTGTCCTGAAAACGACGACTTCATTTTGAGCCACACTTGTGATATTTAATAAATCATCGATTTCATTTCTGAGCTGATCAAGAGTTGCATATTTAGATAAATCGACCTTCTTCTGATCTTTGCGAGTAGATCTTCCATAAATATCTACCATTATATTTACTGATATCAGTTTAAGTGTTATGACGTAGTGTAGTGAACGCGTGCACGACTTTATGAGGTGGCGCTGTTGATTTTGATACAGCATCAAGCACAGCGAGGGTTTCACGACCGCATATTGGAGGATCAGTTATTTTTTGTGTTGGTAGCGTTGAATACCAGATTGGAATATTGCCGGTAACGTACTTTAAAAATTCTTTTGGTGGTGCTAATCCATACGAATCGAAATAAATAATTCCACGTGGATCAATTGCATATCCTACCCAGTGTGTGCCTGGGCCAGAGTTTTTATCGAGATTAATGATACCGGTTTCAATATTGTTTGTTTTTTTTTGCAATTGATCGCGCATAAAAACACCTCTGAAGTTTTTTATATTTAATTTTTTAGCAGCATTAAGTAAATCAAAATTGGACATGGGTGATATTAGTAAACTGTCCCGGGAAGTCTTAGACCCTTTCCGTACCACGAATACGGGGTCCCTGGTAATCTTAGACCCTTTCCGTGCCACGAATACGGGGTTCCTGGTAGTCTTAGACCTTTTCCCTT
>JAECUM010090930.1:0-82533 GCA_016617855.1 Megalonaias nervosa
TTTATTTGCAGCTTCATTTATTATTTTACTAACATTTGCAGGCGTAACTTCTGTGCTGGGTAATTTTACTGGCTGAGGTTTTATCGGCTGAGGTTTTCGTCGTATTAATCGTGCTAGTCTGTCCTTAATTGCTGAGAATGCTTTACCGGCAACATCACCAACAACACCAATAACTTTATCACGAACAACATCAATAGTTTTCATCCCCAGTTGCTTTACAAACGGCATTTCTTTTGGGGCCATCTTTCCAAATAGACCCTGAACAAAATCGCCGAGTCCATCTCCGTAGTATGCTTTATATGTAGGTAATCGCGAATTTAGCACCCTGACCATGATCGGCCCACGGTGAGCATTATGTTTGATCATCTTATATTCTTGTCACTGATCTAACTGTATACCCTTAATCAATCACTGCGGTAATCATCGGCGATTTCATCGATGAGGGATCGAAAACATTAATATCCATGATACCGCCTGTAAATAATCTCTGACAAACAGCAACTGCTTCATTAATGATTTCTGGGGAATTATTACCGGCTCGTTTCTCGCCAATCAGAATTTCTAGTCTGTCCACGTCGGTAAGGATATTATTGGGACATGGAATAATAAGACCACTTTCTCTGGTACCTGTACCAATACCCCTTCTAGTTGCGCCGGGGGCGTCTTGCCATTTTTCTTCTTCTTCTTCTTCTTCTTCTTCTTCTTCTTCTTCTTCTTCCTCACTTGTTGTTTGTACTGGTTTTTTTTGTTCCCTGCTCTTAATTCCCTTTCTGCTCTTGCTTTTTCAAGTTTCTGCTTCATTTCTTCTTCTTTTCGTTTTCTTGCTTGTTTCATTTGTTCTGTACACTTGCATACTGCCTTGTTAAAAAGTTCAAACTGATTAACATCTTCCTCAGATCTGATCTGCGGAATATCATAAGCAATACGATATACATCCCTCACCCAATCGCCATATTTCAGAGTATCATCATATTCGGGTTTTACATATTTATCTCTTTGATGATATCCATACGCGGCAATAGTAATTATTCGATTTCGATCTTTGATAGCGGCAATACCTTCAGGCGTAAATTGATCTATTATCTTGGTTCTGGTTTTTGGCGGTTCAGGTTGTGGTTGAACTTCAGGTGGTGGTTGAGGAGGTTGCCAGGGTGGTGGTCGAGTTGCTCAAAGACGGTCAGCAATATCAAGAGGCAGGCAATGTTTCAAGAGCTTTTTGTGCTGCCTCAGTTGCTGTAACAATTTTCTTTGCTGGTTTGACAACTGGTTTAAATAACTGTTCTGTACCTTCTGTAAATTCAGTCTGAGACTCCTGACGAGCTTGTAATTGTTACTTGACAGAATCACGGACGGGGAGATATTTCTTAATTGTCTCTAGTCGCTGTCGAGCTAGTTTAGTTGTGTGAGATTCCATTATTGATATGATGATGATTTAATTAAGCCACACCCACACAGCAGCAGGGAGGGCGACGACAAAACTGAGTGTCCGACGGGTAAACGAACACGCCATAAAAAAAGAAAACACAGAAGTCACAAATAAAATAACAAAATGAGCTAACCCAAATAGAAAAGTTTCGAGTCGGTTAGAGGCTTCGGTTTGATGTTATTGATCTTGTATTTTCATTTTTGTTGGAAGCTTTACTTTTCAGCGAAATTTCTAATTGAAAATGTTGTAGGATTCGCCCTCCAAGCTGCTCCGCAAGGTCGGAAAACATCAGATAAAATCTGTCAGAGCATGAACAATATTCATGCTGATGTCCACCACTTCCAATATACCATTGAAACGTGCAAAAAATCCAAATGAAGAACTTAAGGCACACAATAATAGCTTACAAGATAAAGTGAACGATCTCACTAATTTAATGCCAAGTCTACAAGTAAAGCCTCAGACAAGTAAAAAAATAACTTGAGAGTCAAGAACCCAATTCACATTTATTCATTCATGGCATGCTAGATATTAAGAGTGAAAATTGAAGCGACACTGCAAGCACGACAAGATAATATATAAGGCGGACTTCAGATATAGACGAATCGAAAATTGAAATTCGACGAGCGCACCGTCTAATAACGAAACAATTTTGAAGATGTACAGATAAATTAGACAGCCCAAATTATTTAAAGAGAGGAGATGCAGAGACTTCTGAAGCTGAGATCAAATAAAATATTTCGGAGGTAGCTTAACCGCATAGCTGTATTTCTGAAGACGTCTCAGAAGGGTACATAGGGCAGTTTTTTTTATCCTTTCTTCATCCAGTCGTTTGGTATGATAAAGCAGCTTTCTTGAAATATGACAGATTTGCAATAAATAAAACTGTTCACTGACGTACTTAAGAATATTAAAATTAAAAACGACAAATAAGGGCTGGGCAAGGCCAAGTTTTGCATGTGCACCAAGATGTACAAGAGAGTATTGATATTACAACTTTTTAACTCGTCGAGAATTGGGCTCGTGATAAAAGTGAAATAAATGTTTGCACGAGTCGAGTAAGTGTCAGACATAAAAGCAGAAGACAAATCAGTTTTCTTGAGGTATTGATATCTATAAAGAACAACATGCAAGGCAACATCTCAGCATTTGTCAACTTCAGGGTACATAAAAATACTGTACGGCTGAAATTCTCCCCGTATGTACAAACTCGCCACAAAAGCCTAACTGCAAAATATGTCACCTGAAGACTCGTCAATACACGCAGGAGGGCTTGTTTATCATTATTGAAAACATTTTTAAATTATGAATCCAAGTGATACCTTAATTCAAGCAACACCTTAATTATTGGTGGATATTTAATCTTCCTCCAAAGAATTTTAATACATATTAATACTATCATACAGGTTAGAGAATTTTTTATTCCTTCTCTACGGAGATTCGAACCCAGATCCGCGGATAAACAGCACCCATGGCCTTGCCTGCACACACCTGCCCATATTCCGTCACGACAATGCACGCTTCACCAATAAATGATGCGACTGAATCGGTTTTATCTGCACTCGTGCGTAGCAGACACACTCGAATCACGACCTAGTAATTGATACACATGTATCTACAGTCATTCCGGATTCCTATGAAAGAAATCAAGGTATATAGGATTAATTATAGAGAATTATAAACACATTTAACACCGATTCAGCCGCATCATTTATGGGTGATGCGTGCTTAGTCGTGACGGAAGATGGGCTGATGTGTTCAGGCAAGGCAATAGGTACCGTTTACCAACGGACCTGGGTTCGAATCTCCGAAGAGTACGAATTAAAAATTCTCTAACCTGTATGATAGTATTATTTGTATTAAAATATTAATTCTGCCTACTATTATCAAACATTCTTCTATAGAATCCAGGGATAGCACTTTCCGTTCTGTTTTGTGTATATTTATAATTCTCTCTCTCTCTCTCTCTCTCTCTCTCTCTCTCTCTCTCTCTATATATATATATATATATATATATATATATATATATATATATATATATATATATATATATATATATATATATATATATTGCATTGTTTGGAGAACTTTGTTTATCGTAAGATAATTTCTGAGCAGAATCAAATTTTACTTCTGTTGTTATGTATATTTAGTTTGGTTGGTTGTACGTTAGTTTTAAATTTTTTAGTTCCATTACATGCTATTGTAATGTAACATTGTTTGCTGGATTTGACATTGTCCAGAACTGAGTTCAGTTCTGTTTGACCTGATTGATTTTTATTTTTTTTTTATTTCATTGATGTAAACAACTAATAATAGAAACATTGTATCTAGTTGTTGACCTCGTTTCAAAATCAGTGACAGTTTTGGTAAAGAACATTTTTAAAATTATTTTTTATCTTTCTCAGGGTAAGAATCATTAAGTTGAGTTAAAGTCATACCTGGACTACATGATATTTATCATGTGCCAATTGGTAACAAACTTCTATTTTTTCCAGAAGAATGAACTTTTGACCCTCATCCGGGAATCTGTTTTGCGTCTTAATTAGTCGTATAACTGATGTTTTGATAAAGGTTTGTCAGTTGGGCTTAAAACACTTGACACGTTAAGTTGTATTATGTTGTGACCGGTTTGGGCTGAATTCTATTTTCTTCAAATTGTTAAATTCAAGTAATTCGTTTCTCTGGAAATACGAAAGTGCTCTGACAAAATTCTTGGATAAAGACATTCATTGGAATTTATACTGAATTCAAAACTGGAATAATATTTTCTGTGATTCAACGAGAGACGGTTGACACATCTGCACTTCGTATGATATTACAGACGTCATTGTCTTCAATTTTGGATTTCATCAAGACTCGAACTCAGTTTCATTCAGGACTGTTTATTACTAGGACTTCTATTTTTAATTCTTGGATTATTTTTGGATTAAATTCGTAAAACCGTAAGTTTTTTTTCTTAATTTTTTACTTTGTATTCCAGGGAAATACATTATTAGTTAAATTTTTGCAAAGCTTGTTGTCTTCACTTTTTTCTGTTACTTATTTGAAAAGCATAGACTCGTAACAGTTGTGCAACATTTTGATTAGGGTGAAATTATTTAATTCAAAATATTCGTTTCTAGAAATACTAAGTGATTAAAAATATTCTTGGTCATAGAGACCTAGATTTATAGTGAAATTCAAATAAGGACATGTTCTTGGATTGTATTATCTTGATCCAACAAATGTGCGCTGGCACATCGACATGACACGGCCATCACAGACGTATCGACACTAACAGCGTTTATTTAGGGATACCACTAAAATTCGAGAATTAATTTTAATAATTTAATTCGCAACACCGTAAGTTATGTTTTTACATTTTCATTTCGTATTCTAGGGGAATAAATTATTTGTTGAATTTTACAAAATGTGCTGGCTTTCGCTTTTTTTCTGTTACATTGACACTTAGAATCGCACCAGAGAATTGGGGGTGGGGGGTGGGTGGGGGTGGCTCGTCCTTAGGATACGAATTTGTATAAAATATTTCAGAAAACATTTTCGTTTGAAATTTTAAAATCATTTTTGAGTGGAATTTCTAAGTCGAGCTATTATTTAACATATTTTGAGAAATCAATATTGAAACCAGCAAGTTTAGACTATCTTGCAAGGCACAGTGCGAGGGTGCAGAAGAAGCTGCAGACAGAAAAAGAGGTGGGAAGACAACATTAAGGAGTGGACAGGCATGGGGTTTGGAGCTTCCCAAAGGGCAGTAGAGAATAGGGAAAGATGGAGAGAATTGATTGTAAAGTCAACTGTGGTGCCCCAACGACCTCTTGGGTTAAGGGATTGATGATCATGATGATGAAGTTTAGACAAGGTTATTCAAAATGGAGAACTTTACTTTAAATTCTATCCAGGAAAGGTTAGAGTACAAGCTTTATTTACAGCAGCTCAATATCTCCGAACCTGGTATATAACACATTGGCATTGTCAAGGTTTTGAACACAGCACGGAACAATATTAACTAAACTTGTTGAGTATATAAATAGTATTGTTTGCTGTTTTCAATGTCAACTGAGACAAATCCTTTGTCTTTTTCCCGCCTCTTCCTCTTGCCCTGTTTGTTTTCGGTCTTTATTTAATTTAAAAGAAACGTCTTGAAATTCTTTCAGACACCTTTCCGTAGAAATAGTTTGTACAACGACGCGACGTATAAAATCGCCGACCTACAAGATCATAAAGAGCTAAGTTATTGGTTTGCGAGCAAGCTAATGCTATTATCATGATAACAGTAATAACAAGCACCATCTTTATTATTTGTTTCACTTTTTCATCTCGACTCCCTATCCTCATTACATATTCAAGACGCTATTTAAAGGTTTATGTTTAACACCGAACTGAAGGGCTTTGTATGGATGGTACAATATGGTACCCAAGAGATGTCATTGACGGAGATTTCAATCAAAGCTAACTATGTACTTTATTTCGCAATATCTGCTATTAATCAATCCTAATATGTAATAAAAATGAATGAATGAAAGAAGCGTGGACTGTTGAGCAAAAATTTATTTCATTCTTTGCATGTATTCTTTTCCCCAATAAACTGACACGTGATTGTATAGCTTTACTCGGTTATGTTTATTATCAAACTGCATTTTAAATAATAAGTTATTTTTCGGTCTAGTGGTGTGTTTTGCATATTGTGATTGAAAATCTGAGTAGCATTTATGCCACATAAGTTTCGTTCCCTAACTGGATGTTATGCTCCGCTATGCTTTAGTTGGACTTTCAACATGTGTATTTTTTATCAAAGCGGAATAGACGCCTTAAAAATTTCAAAAGCGAGTAGGAAGTTGTTAAAAGCTTTAGAGGTTAAGTTACAAGCAATTTGCTGATTCATTTTTGATTGTATAAATTTAGTGAATTTTAAAACGTATCTGTCTGAGAACCTCTGGTTCAAAATAGTCAGTGTACTCAAATTACTGCCATTTACGATCATATATCAAGGAAAATAACTGGTTGCATGAAATGATCAATGACATTTGACATTAATATTCGATTGACATGACATGTTAAAAGTAAAGCATCCATAATTGACTGTAAAACATGATATCTCGCAATTACGCATTTCATTCCTGGTTTTACAAATCGTATCAGGTTTCATCAAACTTCTTGCTGACTATCAAGAGACGTAGCTAATTACCAACCATTTACAAGGCTCCGCTTTCAATTATTTGCATTGATTCACTGAATGTTATTACAGCTTCAAAGTGCAATGGCAGCAAGGTTAATTATAGGTTCGTATAGGCAAAATACTATATTTTCCAGGACAGAAGTTTGATTTACAATCAATAAAACCATCCTTTCTAAGCATTATTACTTTCATTATAACGTCAGTAACGGAGTTCTTGAGGCGATTTGAATGCACGAATGGCATTTAAAAAGATCTGAATATCAGTGCGATGTGCAACAAAGTTCTTTCCTAGTTAACATCACATTACAGCTACCCCCTAAAGTATACCCAATGCATCTGTACACACTTTCTAAGTCTGATTATTCGATGTTTAAATGAATATGTTATTCAAAGACTGGATAAAGTTGATAAAAAGCTTCGGACAAAATTACTTAGTGCTAATTCAGGGCTGTATGGTGACTGTGACAAAAAGTGGATGCCGTGCTTCTTGGACGTCTGTCACGACAGCGGATTTATGTGCCGGCGCATCGTCATGGCGTGGATGGATACTTTGCGTAACAGTGCGCGGACGGGTGGTTCGGTAGTGTTCTACATCTTTTGCTGACACTGTGGATTCATAACAATGTCCAGTGATTCCAGCACAGTCAGACACAGATACATGGAAGACTGACCGTTTTATATCCTGTGGTTCTAGCAGAATCAGGCACAGTTGCATGGAAGACCAGATGTTTTATGTCTAGTGATTCTAGCAGAATCAGGTACAGTTACATGGAAGACCGGATGTTTTATGTCCATCGATTCTACTAGAATTAGGCACACTTACGAGGAAAACGGGCTATTTTATATCAGGCACAGTTATAGCGAAGACCAGGTGTTTTATGTTCAGCGATTCTAGCAGAATCAAGCACAGTTATGTGGAAGACCAGATGTTTTATGTCCAGTGATTCTAACAGAATCAGGCACAGTTACGTGGAAGACGGGCCATTTTATATTATGCATAGTTACATAGAAGACCAGTTGTTTTATTTCTAGTGAGTCTAGCAGAATCAGACACAGTTACATGGAAGACCAGGTGTTTTATGTCCACTGATCCTAGTAGAATTAGGCACACTTACGTGGAAGACGGGCCATTTTATATCAGGCACAGTTATATGGAAGACCAGTTGTTTTATGTTCAATGATTCTAGCAAAGTTAAGTGGAAGACCAAGTGTTTTATGTTCAGTGATTCTAGCAGAATCATGCACAGTTAAGTGGAAGACCAGGTGTATTATATCAAGTGATTTTAACAGAATTAGGCACAGTTACGTAGAAGACGGGCCATTTTATATTATGCATAGTTACATAGAAGACCAGGTGTTTCATGTCTTATGAGTCTAGCAGAATCAGGCACAGTAACATGGAAGACCAGATGTTTTATATCCAGTGATTCTAGCAGGATCAGTCATTGTTACATGGAAGACCGTGTGTTTTATATCCAGTAATTCTAGCAGAATCAGGCACAGTTACATGGAAGAACAGCTGTTTTGCGTGAAAAAGTAATGACTATAAGACTCAAATGACAGTTAGACTAGCCATTTGTGGTCAATGTCCGTTTTCTCGGATCCAAATTGTATTCTTTCCTGTCTAATCTGGTAATCAAAAAGTAAATCTTATGTTTCACTACCTTTTACAATCACATACAAACTTCTCGGGTCACTCTTTTAATATTTTGGGTAGTAGCTGTATGACGATTTCAACCTAAGTATGTTTTAGATCAGCAGTCATCAAATGCCTCACCCATACTGCACCATTCTTTCTGAGCTCCAAATGATTCATCTATATATTAAAAGAGATACCAAATTAATGCTAGTGATAATAGAAATATCTTACGCTGTGTATCGACTAACTTCATGAATTTCACCTTTCAAAGTAACACTTCCCGAGAACGAAATACACACAACGGTCTAGCAGAAAGTGCGCAATTTTCCGTGGATTCCTCAAAAAGATAGAACCAATTAAACCACTGAAAAATGTAGGGTATGTCAGGGAATCATGTCGGTTGACCTAATCCAAGTTGGTCTTGATATTAGTTGGATACTATACTAAGAACGCCTGGGTTTTATTGCGTGAGTAGTATATGGGGATACCCTACGGACAATGGGAATTAGCATTACGGGACCCTGTTTTGTACCCTACGGACAAGATTTCTACGGACAAAAGATGACCCCGGGACACTCTACGACCAATGGGAATTTTGTATAGGGACAATATGAATGGAGCAGGTGGCATGACGTCACGGTAATGGACACTTGCAACAATGTAGCAAGTACGGTGACGTCATGCCACCTGTTTCATTTCTATACAAAGTGTTATGCATTCGCGTTCGTGTCAGTGGATAGTATAGTATGTTTTATGCCTTCACGTCCGTTTCCATAGATTGATGAACATCAATCTATCCTACCCAAGTTATACAACAGACTAAAAAAAAATTTAGGTTAAGAGAATAATGTTTTTGTGAGTTAAACATAAGTTATACAATCGAATACAATTTTTTTTAGGCAAAGTGATAATAAATATCTTTTCGAGGTATAGGAAGTGGCCCTAAAAAGGACCGTTGTTTTTATATTAACACCATTTCGTTAACATAGAGGGCATTGCATAGGTCTTCTTTTCTTTCTCAAACCTCGTCTAACCTCTGGTCCATAAATCAGAACTCGCTTCAGACAACCTTGTCTTTCCACATAGGTCCTTCTTTTCCAAACGCTTGTCTCGTTGATCCTAACGATTCTCCATGATGATCTCACATACATGGGTAAGTCCGTACGGAAAAACAACGACGATACCAAAGTAGACGATTCAGCGTTGGTCCACATCTTGTGACGAGGAACAGGTGAAGGGAATGAAGTGAACCGCGTTTATTTATAGTGGAAGACCGGATCGAAACGGATTGAAATTGTCCACCAATCTCAACACGCGTTACAAAATTAAGTCACTTCGGGGAGTCTGTCTTCCAATTCGAAGAGGGGGCCCCGAGTGGCCGAGTGGTCTAAAGCGCTCACCGTTACGGATCACTGCCATCTCACCTCTGTCTGCGTGAGTTCGAGTCTCAGGCTCGGCTAACGTGGGTACGTGAGAAAGGCTGCCAGTAGCTTCTCGTGGGTGGGTGGTTCTTCCGGGGGTTTTCCAGGGTTCTTCCTCCACCAATTATACTGGCCGCTATGTATAGCCTATCTTGTGCTGAAAAATGGCGATAAACCCTACAACAACAACAACAACAACAGCAACAATTCGAAGAGAGCTACCTGTGACGTCACATTCCCTATATAGGTGCGCTAGTGTCTGTGCGCAGCGAATCGATGCGACATTGTTTTGTGAAACATGACTGAAACTAAGAAGACGATGAATTGGGGTGCACAGGCTTTGGAGACGAAAAGCGATGGCACAGCAGTGGCTACCAAAGTTAACACAGCGCTACCTCCAGAAGAGACGGATTTCAACTGGGATTTAGCAGATTTTCTCTCTTCGCAAGAATTTGTTCCAGTACCAGTACCTTCGCCACCTTCTCCTTCTTTACCACATGTCGAGGATTTTAAACAGAGACAGAAAGAAGAACTGGAGAAATTTTTACAACAGCAGAAAGAGGCAGAACAAGCATTTCTCCTTGAACAGCAACAGCGAGAAGAAGAAGAGGCAAGAAGGAAACGACAGGAAGAAGCAGTAGAGAAAAAACAAGGTCTAGGAGAGAAGGAGAACAGTGAACCTCAAACGGTAACGGTACTCTTGGACATTTTGGCAGAGTTAAGAAGTCTGAAACAAGTGTACCAGACTTCTTTATTACGACCCAAGAGATAAAGTGATTTCTACCAACTCATTGACAGGAGCAAGTTCAGAAGTAGGCCTTGGCCGTGGCAAAGGCTTACGGCAGTTCAAGCTGATTGCTTCTCGTTCCTGAGTTTGTTCTAAGAAAACAAAAAACAAACACCCAACGGTCTTTTCAGGGCCACTCACTTCTTTCGAAAAGAGATAATATTCATTTTGCCAAAATCAATTAAAATTCAAAATCCCTTTTATTTTTTTAACCCTATGATGTACGTGTGTGAGTGTGTGAGTGTAGACCCTTATTATTCTAAAAAATCAAAACCAAGAGACACTTACGTTTTTTCAGTCTGGTCTATTCTGGTACAAATATTTACAATTCAATGTCACAACACAATACAACACTTTTTAGAAAAGTTCATAGACTTCTTCTTTGTCTTTTTGTCGTCTTTCACACTCTCTGCTTTCTGATTTTCTTCACTTTCACAGTCTTTTCCTCCTCTTCTTCCTGACTTTTTTCTCGTCTTCTTTTCTTTTCTATCTTCTCTTTCTGAACGTGTCGGGGTTCTTCCTTTGCCGAAGGTACCTCTTCTTCTTCCTCCTCCTGCTCCTGTTGTTTTTTAGGGCACTCTGAAGACCAATGTCCTTTCTCTTGACAATGATAACAGGTATCTTGACTTTTGTCTCTTTTGACACTGATCTTGCTTTTTTGACGATCTGGACATTCTGTAGTCCAATGTCCTTTCTTCTGACAGATATAGCAAGTATCTTGACTTTTATCTCGAAAGGAGGGAGAGTAGTCCGTCGGCTTGTCTGAAGAAAACTTTCGTATGACACCTCGCAAAGCTCTAATCAGAAGTTCGATTTGTGTGGGTTCTTCCAATCGGCTTGATGAAATGAATACTGAGAGGAAAGGCACCAGTTCTTTATATATACACTAAGCCTGACATGGATCTATAGGGGTCCATGGCGTTTCAAATGAAGTCATTTGACTTTTTTCAGTCAAGATGAAACGATCGCATCATTCCGTAAAGAAAGGAGAAGAAAGTTAAGAGGCAGAAACGTGATTTATCGCCTCGCACAGTAGCTGAAGTCTTGGCTCAAATTCATGCCAGCGATTTTGAAGATGAGATGAGTGAGCCAGAATCTAGGCCCAGAAAGTTTACACCCAATGAGAGTCTACCATCACCACCAGTAAACCCTGAAAAGTATTACCACATTCGAGAGACGGAAAAACGCTTCTCTAGAAACTTTAGAACCACAGACTACACGTACGCGGTGAAGTTTAAAGATTTCAAGTCCGACGTACCGCTGGAGAAAGCAGAAGGGTTCATTACCGATGTGTGGGATTCTTTGATTACCACACTGAAACAGCAATGTGAAGCCAAAGAAGACGATCGCTTGAGACTTTCCATTCATCACGACAGTCTGAAGTCCCCCGTTTGGATCGAGTTTAGCAGTCCAGCAGAATTGACGCCTTCCAAAGTCGTCGACAAGATTCAACACGTGCAGCAATCCAACGACAAGTTTCACATCGCCAATGGAAAAGCGACACTGTTCATGATCCACGTTTCTCTTCCCCAAACGACCAGACGCAAAAACGTGTTCTTGGTGGACGACCTTCGCAGCACCAAAACGAGCCTCGTTCGAGTTAACAAACCTCAAGACAAGATGTGTTTAGCCCGTGCCATCGTGGTGGAATGAACGTATGGCGACAAGATTGACACGGCAGAATGGAAAAGAGCCTTGCAACCTATTCAAAAATCTAGCCGAGCCAAACAACGAAGAGAAGCAGAACTCCTGTTACAGCAAGCTGGCCTTTCCAAAGACAAACCCTGTGGCATTCCTGAAATGGAAAAGTTGCAAGACGTCTTCGCTCCACGCTACACCTTGAAAGTGCACCCTCAAGAAGTGCGCGGACCTCTGTTGTTTCGAGGCAAATATTTCAAAGACGGAAAATACATTCACGTCTATCATCACGATGAACATTTTGATGCCATTTCCAGTATCACCGGTTTCCTTGGGATACGGTTATTATTGTGAGAAATGTGACTATGGCTATAACAGTCGAGAGCAACACAAGCATTGCGGATCGAAATGTGAGGGATGTTTAGCCTCTAAGTCCTGTCTGGACCAAGGACAAGAACGAGTGCATTGCTCTGCTTGTCAGCGCACGTTTGTCAGTCCTACCTGTTACCAACAACATCTAAAGACGCAAGGTTCACAGCAGAAAAGTGCTTGTCAACTCCTGAGATTGTTCCCTACTTGTGGACAAGGCATACGTACCAACAGTGCCAAGGCACACGTATGTTCAGGAAAGAAACCTTGTCACATTTGTTGCCAAATCGTGGACTTGGAACACCAATGCTACATTCAAAAATACCAATCCAAACACGAAGAAGAAGAAGATAATCAGAAGAAAGGGAATTTCATCTTTTTCGATTTCGAATGCATAAAAGAGGCTGGCATTCACATTCCTAATTTCTGCGTTGCTCACCGAGCGTGCGAGAAGTGCATCTAATAGCCTACCTGTAGTCATTGCTCTCACTGCAGCAAGATTCCTGGAGGACGTGAAAAAATCTTTCGTGGACAGAACACGCTGGCCGATTTTGTCCAATGGATCTTAGATCCTATCGACGAGACGTGGAGCCAAGAAGACATCGAACGTTACGGAGATTGTCATCGATATGCCACGATGATGACTCACAATTTCTCGGGATACGATGGACAATTTCTCCTCAGATACTATACGGAACAACGTACCGAACGTCCTAAAGTGACTTTGAACGGAGCCGAAATCATTTCCATGCAAATGGGCCAAGCGCAGTTTAATGATTCGATGAGTTACTTGGCCATGCCTTTAAGTTGCATGCCTAAAACGTTTGGAATGACAGAAATGGCCAAAGGCTATTTTCCACACTTTTTTAGTACCGAAACCTATCACACGCCGTTCTACTCCATCTGCCTGAGGCTCACTACTACGACCCCGACAACATGCGCACCGAACAACGAGAAGCTTTCTACGCTTGGTACCAGACTGACACCTCGGACCCGTTCGACTTTCAGGAAGAAATGTTAAAATATTGTGGTTCCGACGTGGACATTTTACGGCGTTGCTGTGGAAAATTTCGATAATGTTCATGGAGCATGGAGGGATCGATCCTTTGAAAGAAGCCTGTACCATTACCAAAGCGTGTTCCTTAGTATACCGTCAACGATTCATGCCAGAAAACACTCTGGCTGTCATCAGTCCTCAAACGACCAATTTTGTCAAACGTCAATATTCGGTCAAAGCCCGACGCTGATTACATTACTTGTGCGACAAGGAAGACAAAAGGAACCAACACGCCCGCAACGGAGGAGGCGAAAAAGCCTTCGGAAGGTACTCGGTGGATGGCTGGGACTTAGAAAACCCTCAGATCGTGTACGAGTTTAACGGGTGCTTATTTCACGGATGTCCCATCTGCTACCCTGAACGTAAGACGACAGATCAGTTTTTACAACGGACCATGGAAGACTTGTACCAGACCACTTGTCAGAGACGCTTGAAGTTAGAAGAGCAAGGATACCAATCTGGGAATACGAGTACGATCATCGTTTGAAAACCGATCCCGAGTTTAAGCGCATCGTGGAAAGTTACAAGCTGTTGGACCTACTGAACCCACGGGACAGTTTGTACGGAGGACGGACGAATGCCACCTGTTTGCTGTAAAAAGCCGACGAGGAGAAAGGAGAAGAAATCAAATACTTGGACGTGTGTTCTCTGTATCCATACGTGTGCAAATATTGTCACTTTACCGCAGGACACCCGTAATTGCTGACGGAACACATTGACCTGGAGAACATCCGCCAATACGAAGGACTGATCAAGTGCAAAGTTTTGCCTCCCAAGTACTTGTACCATCCCGTTTTAACTCACCATTGCCAAGGAAAACTGATATTTCCCTTGTGCCGAAACGTGCAGCCAAGACCGACCTTGTTAGCACACCCAGGAAGAATGCTCCGTGACAGGAACTTGGGTCAGCGTGGAATTGTTTAAAGCTCTGGACCTGGGATAGCAAATGTTAGAAGTGTACGAAATTTACCGCTTTCCCAAGACAGAAAAATACCACAAAGGCGACAAGACTTGAAAAGGCATTTTCGCAGACTGCCTTTTTGAAACTGCAACAAGAAGCCAGTGGCTATCCTTCCTGGTGCGACTCTCCCGAAGACCAAAAGAAATTCAAAGAGAAATACTGGGAGCAGGAAGGCATCACTTTAGACTACATTGAGAAAAACGAAGGAAGGCGATCGTTTGCCAAAGTGATGTTAAATTGTTTGTGGGGTAAATTGGCACAACGACCGTGTTTACCCAAGACGGAGTATTTGACAGAACTTTCTCGCTACTTCCAGATGATTCACGACAAAACCAAATACATGAAACACGCTGACGTCGTTCGTGAGGACTTGATCTTAGTCAATTACGAAGAAGAACTGGACTTTGTAGAAGCCGACGAATTTGGAAATGTCATCATTGCAGCTTACATGACAGCTCATGCTCGCTTAAAACTGTACGAAGCTTTAGAACTGTTAGGAGATCATATGTTGTATTTTGACACGGACAGTTGCATCTACATTGATCGCTTAGGTCAACCTCACCCTGTCATCGAAGGAGACCGTTTAGGAGCCTGGACGGACGAGCATCCAGACAAGAAGATTCTAAGTTTTGCAAGTGGCGGTCCCAAAAATTACGGCTACGAATACCGTGACCCTCAAGGAGTAGTACACACGGAGTGCAAAGTGAAAGGATTGACTTTCAATTATCGCACCAGTCGAATTGTGAACTTTGGCGTCTTGAAAGAAGCCTTGCAGTCTGGACAGGATGGAAATTTTAAAGTGACCACCCACGAACCGCACAAGATTGTACGTTTACCCACACGTCAAATCATTAGCCGACCCTTGGAAAAATTCTATCAAATTGTGTACCAGAAGCAAGTTCGGCTTCTCCACCACTTCACTTTACCGTACGGTCGCGACGATATTGGCCAGCATATAAAAAAGGACAACGTTCAAGACCGATAGTTCATTGTGACTACCATTGCCAAGCGAGAAAGATGAATTCTTCCAAACAGCAAGTAACAAGCAAGAGCAAACTCGAGTGCGGTGCTGTGCCTTGCGATGGCAGGGATGCCGAACGCTGACCTTAGCGATTCAGTACCACATCATGGGAACTTTGCTATAACTACTACTACCATACCTACCAATGAAAGTGATGCTGTGCGTGTCAAACCTGACGGATGCGAAAGCGATGCGACTCGTTATCGTCCTCCTTTTCACTTTACTGGTTTTCATGGTGGATGTGATCATTACGAAATCATGCGGCTACCACCTTACGGATGTCATGCAAAACTGAGCAGACTCCTGCATATTTCACCGTACCCTCATCGAAATGAATCTGTGAAAGATGAATATTTGATCCCTGTGCGTTTGCCTGAATACTGCGACTATGAAAGTCGATTCCAAACCTTCCGAGAAAAATGGCCAAGATATCTGGGAGGACCTACCCCCGAAGAATTAGCTAGAGCTGGATTTATCTACATGGGCGAAGGGGATAAAGTCAAGTGCTTCATTTGCGGTGTTTCACTTCACGAGTGGGAGAAGAAAGATTGCGCTTACCTGGAACATGCTCGATGGTCTCCAGATTATCACTACCTACCTTTAGTGGGACCTCGTCATTGAAGTGGGCATATCATGTCGTTTAAGAAACCAGCTCCATGGCTAGGAATCAAACGTTGGACAACCGCTAGACAAATATTTAAACTCCATGTAGAAAACAATCTTCAAAGATTACCAAACGAATTGCAAGAAAAGATCTACAAGGACATTTGGCAGGGACTTGCCAGAGCCAAATCTCAATTAGTGACTGTAGAACTTTTGTGTCGAGAAATTCACAAGAGGAAATTGACAAAAGTCAACAAACAAGTCCGATTTCTCTGGATCAAGGGTGCGTTCTTCCTAATATTCCGCTTTAGACCATTTACTTTACAAGATCTTATTGACATTCTTGACCGTTTCCTGGAATGGCAGTGGCCAGAAATTACTCACTTTGTCCGTTACTTTCGCTCTAGTCGAAGTGCTTGACTGACATGGTCATGGATACTTTACAAGAGAACATTCGTGGTTTGCCTGTGGAGTTGAGAGGACGCATTTACCGCGAGTTCGTCAAAATACAAGTGAAACGCAAAGAACCATTGCATCCGTTACGTCACCGATGTTTGAACCACTGGTACCTAAATGCTATAAGAGGACTGATTCTGATGAAAGTGTTCCAGTGGTCAGACATTGATGAATCGCGTGAAATTAATAAACATTTTGATGCCACTCATTCAACTTACAAGTTGATCCTAATACACCGAATTCCAAAGGACGAGTTAGAGGATTACAACAAATCTTTACAAGAACAATACTTTCAAGTTCAAGAGGAAACTTCTTGCGACGTGTGGTGTGTGAGTTAGTGACTAAACGTTTTTGGTACGGTATTAAAATAAAATCGAGGCTGTTCAAAAAGTACACTTATTACCTTACACCAAAGAGGGTATAAAAACAGACTACTATGCCACGACCTTTATCATTCGTGATACAACAGATTCCGTGGAAGGAAATCAATGACACGATTCAAACAGTAGAGGATTACCAACACCTATTACGAGAACTATGTCCATTGAATTGGGGTCGACGTGTAGTGTGTTTCGTATTGACTTGCTTTCTGGGATTTCGTTTACCAGTCGATTCCTTGTGGACTCTTTATGAACAGTACATACCACTCCAAAAAAGCATGAAAGTGGTCCCTTTAAATGTACACAAGAGACTCATTCTGCTCAAAGCTTTGCGCTTTCATCTTGATACTTCTCAGCCTCTACGAGAAAACAAGATTCGTCATCTTTTAGGTACTGAAGATGTGTACGACGACGTGTGTGTAGCTTGTGACTTGCACCCTCACTGGAAAGATGTACGTGACTGGAGAAGTCCACCTCAACGAATCGTGTTGTGTTACAAAGAGTGGCAATCGGCGTACAGCCTTCTGCGAGAAAGTCAAGGCGATTCCATCGTCATTGTGGAAGGCATTCCTGGCGAAGACGACGGGATCGTGTCTGACTCTAGTCAAACTCATTTGGTTATCTTTGACGACATGTTAGAAGAAGACGAAGAAGAAATTAAACTATCGTTTACGCGGAAAGGGCATCATCGTAATGCCAGTGTCATTTACATTACTCAAAATTTGTTTCAAAATAGTAAAGCCCATCGCACCATCAGTCTCAATGCTCATTACGTGGTGTTGTTTAAAAGCCCTAGAGATAAATCGCAAGTGCCAGTGTTAACCAAACAGTTAGGAACGCCTTGGCTGACAAATGCGTACGACGATGTCACTCAAATCCCACACGCTTATTTTCTTGTGGATTTAAAACCCACTACCCCCGATTATTTGCGATTTCGTACCCATCTATTTCACCACTGGTGCCAAGACGGAGGGCCTGTCGTGTACACGTCCCCTTCGTCGACTTAACCACAACCACAGTCACCCAAAAAAGTCTATAAACTCCTCGGTCACTTGGGGTCTCTCTCACACAGCGTGAACATGACGTCCCTTCAGTCTCATCTTCCCATCAAATTGATTCGTGCCTTGCACGGTATCAGTCGCGAAAAAAAAAAAAATCCACAGATACGTGGTCGTGTCTTAGAAGCTAGTCTCAAAGAAGTCTTACAATGTTTTACGGTGACAGCACGTCAATTGCTGCAAGGCATCATTCAGATTCCACATCAAACCAAACATTTGTTTTGAGAGAAACAAAGTCGCCTTGACGCAGCTAGCCGATCCTAGCAATGACACTCAACCCAAAAAGCAAATCATTTTGAAACCTGGAGGAAGCGGTTCTCTAGGAGGTGTCATCATTCGTTCCCTCTTAAAATGGGATCCTAATGCTCCCAAAGTCGTCCCCAAGAATAAAACCACGCCCAAACGTACCCAGAAGAAAAAGAAAAAGAGCAACGGTGTCAAGACCAGGTCACAGCCTAAGAAAAAGAAAAAGAAAAGTCCACAGAAAACAGCTTCTACCCGCAGGAGAGCGTATTCAAAAACTTCTCCTCCAGCGGTGACACCCTCTTCCTCTAGCGGCAGTGGTCGCTGCTCACAAAGCACCTGCCCCCAAAATCAAAGTCCAAGAGAGAACGGGTGTGTTACAGAGTTTACTGGATTTGTCCAAGCAATAACTGTCCCGATTTAGTCCGTTGCGAACTCCTCCAGGACGTGTGTTGCCTGTCATCAAGGTGATACGACGTAAAGACAATCAGTGGCGACGCATTCCAGTATAAAAAAGACCTGAGGCAAACAATACGGATCAGTGTTTTTGTCCTGCTGAACGCCAAAAGATGTCCCCTCCAAGAAGTGCACACCGTTACCGTCGTGTTCCTTCTTCTGTCCAAAAAGGAAAAGGAAGACGAAAAAGACAGTCACGGCATCCTAAAAAGCGCTTAGCCAAACATATGTCACACCAAAAAAGACAGTCCTCTTTTACCCCCAAAGGAAAGATAAGGAAGAGACTGCCACCTCGTTTAGCCAAACATTGGGACATGTTGTCCGTCCTGTCCAAAGCTCCTCCACCCATGCGAATAAAGCTCATTCAAACTGCCTCCAAAGACGTCATCGATACCGTGTGCGAATGTTGTCTGAATGTCTTGAAAGGCACGATACCTTTGTCTAAACACCAGAAAGATTGCTTAGCCAAACATCGACACGTTCTTTGCCAAATGGTCCAAAAGAAAATACCCATTGGTCAAAATCAAAAGATGTTGGTGCAACGCGGAGGAATTTTACCCTTTTTGCCCATGTTGCTGAAAGGAGTAATGGGAACAATAGGGGGACCCTTGCTGAAAGGAGCATTGGGAAACATCCTGGCAGGATGAAGATTAAAAAGGTCCAAGAAGATAAAAGGGACCTTTGGAGTCAAAAGATCTCAGACGTGATCCTTGAAATCCGATGGAAGGACGAAAACTGGCTTTGGTGCCTTACAAACGAATCATGGAATACCATCGTTGGCACGAACAACGAACCCCACATTTACCTCCCAATCCTCAATTGACCGAAATGTCCCAGTTACAACACGAATTGCAATCGGTGATGGGTCGCAGCGATTTGTCAGATACAGAAAAATTGCAACGGTACGGTCAATTGTTGCAACGACTGAAACTCTTTCACCAGAAAGCTTTAGACGAAACAGCTCTACCCATTCTGAAAGATTTTAAGCCTTTGATGAAAAGTCCATCACCACCACCCCCAGCGTTCAACACTGACGCAACCCAAGGGATGACTAAGGAAAAAGAGGCACGAGAAGTCTTTCAAACACCGTCAGCATCTCCCATCCCTAGTACGATTGCAGCGTCCTTGTTGACCCCTTCCCCTACACCCCAAAGAGAAAAACTTAAAGCTTGGGTTAAAAAGATGATGTCCACTCCTCCTTCGACAGAAGTGTAAAAGAAAGAAGGGAAACCAGAAGTGAAGAAAGCAAAGAAGACCAAAGACATCCCATTACCACCACCACCACCACCACTACCTTCAACTTCTACACCCGTGGCACATCAAACACGTAAAGCCGTTTCTAAACCACCCTCTCGTCCCATGCAGAATAGCATCAGTGAAGAGTGGATCACTTATTAAAAAATGGAGACGGTGTTAGCCAGCAGTTACTACGATCCAGTCCATCCCGCAGGTTACGAAGGAGCTCAGAAATTGTATTGTGCTGCCAAAACGCGACTGAAAAGTATCCGTTTACCTCATGTGCAACGATGGTTACAAGAACAAGCCACGTATACCTTACACAAATCCATTCGACGAAAATTTTCCAGAAGTCGCACCCGAGTGGAGGGAATCGATCATCAATGGCAAGCTGATTTAGCCGATGTCTCTCATTTAGCCACCTACAATCGTGGCTACAAATATTTGTTTTGTGTCATACAAATTTGCTTGGGTCGTGCCACTGACTTCCAAATCGAGCAGTGAGATAGTGCGAGCCCTCCAACTGGTGTTGAAACAAAGCGGGCGTCACCCTCTTCCATGGCAAACTGACAAGGGCACCGAATTTCTGAACCAAGCTTTCCAAAAAGAATTGAAGAAACGTGACATTCATTTTTTCACCACCGAGAATCCCGAAACCAAAGCCAGCATCGTGGAGCGTTTTCAACGCACCTTGAAAGAACGCATGTGGAAATATTTTACACATCAAAACACTCACGTACATTGACGTCTTTCAGCACCTAGCCCTATCGTACAACCAATCTTACCATCGGAGCATTGGGCGTGCCCCCCAAGAAGTGACTCCTGACAACGAAGTGGCCGTCTTCAAGCGCCTGTTTGGTACGTCCCCAATGGTGACTGTCCCCAAGAAAGGTGGAGTGTTGGCATCAGGAGATTGGGTGTGCATTGGCAAAACCAAACGCACTTTCGACAAAGGTTACTTACCCAACTGGACCACCGAATTGTTTCGTGTCACTGAACGAGTGCGTGGCCGTTATCCTCCTGTCTATAAATTGGAAGACAGACATGAACGGGGAAGTGTTAAAAGGAACGTTTTACATACCCGAGTTACAACGTGTGACCAAAAAAGAAGACGACGTGTACGAGATAGAAAGCATTCTCGATCGAAGAACTCGTAAAATGGGAAAACGGCGTGTCAAAGAAGTCAAAGTACGTTGGAAAGGATATCCTCCCAGTTCTGACTCTTGGGTCGACGCTTCGCACATCGTCGACTATAAAATGAAGTGATCGTCATGCCCTTCAACACAGCCTCAGCTACTGCAGTGACCAATCCTTCCCCCAGTTCTTCTCTGCAAGATCTACAAAAGCAACCCTTGTGGGTGTGGTGTGGAGAACGTGTGCCTAAATCGCAAATCGTCTTTTTCTGCCAAATCTTTGTGGTGTATTGTGTCATCGGTGCTGCCATTGCCAATTTGAGTTTGCAACAAGGAGACAAACAATTGTGGACCATTTTATTCAGCAGTTGCATCGGTTACCTTCTTCCCAATCCGTCCCTGAAATACTCTTCTAACGGGAACAACAACGGGAACCTTGCGTCCAACGTCAGTCCCCCTTCCAACAGTCACCCTAACCATCCTCTTTTAGACACTCCTCTAACCTCCAGTGATCCCTCGGACACTAGAACTTTGGAATTATGAATAACCAATTTTATTTAACGTTACCCAGTGACAGTTCCATGGAGGTGTTTCCCAATAACACTTTGTGCTGTTTCTCGGCCAGATTACCTCAAGCCATCCAATTGGATCACGAAGCCCATTGAGAAGTGGCTTTGGTGGAAATGATTCACCCTACATAAATCAAAAACATCGTCGAAAATCAAAACACATTTACGGTGGAAGTTCATGACCCGAAAGTGCAACAAGCCATGGATGAACGTGCCACTATAGCTGACTTTATGAAAACACAAGACCCCAAAACTAATCGCTCCACTTATCTGTTGAAAATTCCTCCGGGCTATTATTTTAGTTGTCAACATTTGGTGAACGCCATTGCCGACAGGTTCAATTTCATGTTTGGTAAAAGCTTGGAGAAAGCCAGAAGAAGTGTCACGATCGAGTACCACAAAATAGCTCATCGCCTACTGATCAAATGTTCAGAGGACAAAGTATTGGCCATTACATTTTGTCCTGAATTGTATGACATTTTGGGTGGAGACCCCAAGATGATCAAGATTAGAAACGAAATACCATCCGTGACCGGTAACTTGGATTTTGCGAAATATTTTCGATTCCCTGTAGAAATGAACCAAGGACTGAATTTGATCTTTGTGTACTCCGATGTGGTGGAGTACAAGGTGGTGGGACACACCTCCGTACCGTTACTGCGTGTCATTCCTTTCAAAGTGGATTCTGCCACGGCTGCTGACGAGGAAGGTGGAAACACCTATCATGTTCACCGCGAATTTGTACATCCTCACTATTTACCCGTCAGTAAGTCTTATTTCGACACTGTCAACATTACTATAAAAGGAGATCTGGGACAAAATATTCCATTCACCAAAGGGAAAGTCACAGTGAAACTCCATTTTCGTAAACGATTACTCTAACCCTTTGTCAGTCATGTATCCTGTGTACCAAGGAGTCGCTCGACAGCGAGGACATGGTTTAAGAGATATGCTCAAATCAGCCTTTCGTACAGTGGCTCCCGTTTTGAAACCAATGATGACACGGGGATTGCATGCTTGAAAGATGCTGCGTTGACGCACGGCAAAGAATTTCTCCAAAATGTCATCATTGACAAACAAAACCCAAAAGAAGCTTTCTTGAGGGCAGGCAAAACTGTCTTGCTTCAAACGGGCAAAGACATTTTGGGCCGACGAGAAACTCCTATAAATGTCTTAGGCGATGCCGAGTCAGGCATTCCTGCTTCCCTGACGCCACAGCAAGGACAAGACAGAGAAAGACGACGAAAACACCCCTTCAGAGGACTTCACACCCCTAAAGCTAGAATGACTAAGAAAAGAAAAACTGTCCGAGAGTTAGACGTTTTTGATTATTAAATCAGTGATAATGATGCACCGAGAGTCGGAACTGGATCTGTTTGCCATGCCACCAACCATGATGACGATGCAAGAATCCCAATGGGTCGAATTTCATCCCGTCTCCTCTTTGACGGATTCAGCTCCCATCGAGTTTGAAATCAAAGGACGACCCGAAGATTACATGGATCTGAATAGCTGTTACTTGTAACTAAAACTGAAAGTGATCAAAACCGACAACACCAATCCTGGAGCCGATGCCAGAGCAGTTCCCGTCAACAATTTCATGCATTCCTTGTTCAGCGAAGTGGATTTGTACTTGAATAACAAACTGGTCAGCAGTAGCATGGATACTTACCCTTACCGAGCATGCCTAGAAAATCTCTTGACGTATGGAAAAGAGGCCAAGAACACTCATCTGGATGCTTGCGTGGTGTGGAAACCTGACATCGCAGGTGAGGGCGCGTTTAACGACACAGCCCTGACAGTCGATGACAATCCTCACAATGTGGGTTTTAACAACCGTCGAAAGAAAATCCTGCAAAGTCGTAGTTTAGAACTGATGGATCGTTTGCATTTGGACATGTGGTTGCAAAAAAAGTGTTTGCTGAACGGAGTGGATATTCGCCTGAGACTCAAACTCAGCAGTGTCGCTTTCCATTTGATGTCTCATGCCAACGAGTACAAAACCATCATCCAAGAAGCCAGACTTTACGTGCGCCTCGTAGAAGTGTTACCTAAAGCGGGAAACGACATCAGTCACACATTGAGCAGATCGACCGCAAAGCATCCGATACGACGTGTAGAAATGAAAACGTTCACCATTGCTGCTGGACTCCGTTTCAAGATCAAATATCATCTGTTCCAAGGACAGTTGCCCAAACGTTTAATCGTTGGTATCGTCAGTAATGCAGCCCTCAACGGAGCCCACGATCAAAATCCTTTCCAGTTTAAGCACTATAGAGTGTCCAAGATCGAAGTCAGTCGCGATGGCAAGAACTTGTGTACCAGACCCTTCGAACCTAACTTTACCCAGAAAAATTACTTGAGATCGTACTTGTCCCTGTACGAAGCTACCGGACAACTAGGAACCAGCACCAGTCACCGCATTTTGTACGAAGATTATGTAGGAGGTTACACTTTTTGGGCCTTTGATTTCACTCCATACCAAGGCAGCGATGAGGGACATTTCCACCCTATAAAATCTGGTCAACTGCGTGTGGAACTTCAGTTTGCAGAAGCTCTCACCGAGACGGTCAACGTCATCTTCTATGCCGAATTCCATAATACTATCGAAATCAACAGTTTGAGAGAAGTCATTCTAGACTATTAGAAACTATGGAAGACTCTTATCCCTCTTAGAACGGTAGAGAATCTTTGGAAATGGAATGGGAGGATAGCGTGAAAGCAGAACCCCAAGACCAAGACAAAGAGGACAAGGTAGTGGTCACATCCAGATGGCCAGAACAAGAACAACATTTAGTGTCCTGTTTTGCTAAACACCTGGCGGATACAATTACGGAATTGAGTAAGAAATATTGTTATGGATGTCAAAACGATCATCCCAGTCAAATTCAACACGATAAATGTATGATGATGAGTCAAGAAGAAAAATTGGACGAGTATCTGGACGACGCTTGGAGTCTCATCTTGGAAGAAGCAGTGTTGCATGAGTGGTATAAAGGCTTGCGTGATCATTCCTGCCCACCATTGTCTACTCTAGAGATCTATCGCATCGAATCTCTCTTAGCCCAGAGTGCGGAGACGAAGCAAAGAAACGGCTACTTGACAGAGCGTTTCAAACAAAAAGTCAGAATTGAATTGATGACTTATCATTACCTGTGAAAAGAAACAACACAACAAAAAATGGATACCTGGAAACTTTATTACCTTTTGAACAATAGTTCGTATACTGCTTCTTGGAATCCTGTCGTGTGCGCTAAAGATGAACAACCTCATCGCAAACCTCAAGACCATCAAGCTTATGTCATCAACACTGACGAAAGTCATCTTCCAGGAACTCACTGGGTTGCCGTCTACTTCCCTCAAGAGGATTGTGTGGAGTATTTTGATTCGTATGGATTACCCCCTTTGGAAGACGACATCATTGACTTTATGAGAAGAAATGCCCAGACGACACGATACAATAATGTGAAATTACAAGGCACATATTCCTTGGTGTGTGGACAATATTGTGCGTATTTTCTTCATCAACGCAGTCTTGGATATCCTTTAGAACATTTAGTGACTTATTTTGATCGTAACTCTTTAGAAACGATGAGACAGTAGATCGATGGTTTTGTGACCATTATGGCTATCTTTTGTCTTTAGCTAGGAAACGTAGTGTATATCAATGGCATCATAACTTCCATACGTGGAAATCTCACATGATTTCACAACGTTGTCAGCCTGGTCAAAAATAATTTGCTTGATGTTATTGTTAATTGTTATTTGTTAGTAGTTGATTGTTGGTTGAATAAAAAATGTTGTGTTTTGAAAAAATGTGTCTGTCGTTTGGTTTCAAGAAAAGATTGTGAATATATGCTCTTCGACTTTCTCTCTATCCATCACCATGACATTCGCTATCATAACGTTCCAACTCAAGAAAAACCAAGTAAGGATGTTTTCTATCGCGTCCGCGTTTGAACCATATAAAGCGAGTTGGTCTCCAGTCTGGCCATCCACTGTTGACTCGTCAACCTATGAAGATGCCTTCCAGACTAACCAAGCTGAACGAAGCTTACGTGAATTTACATCGTGTCAGGCTAAACCTGATACCGAAGTCTGAAGAGATAGAGAATGTCAGGATGTTAGCAATAGCCCAAGACCTAGTAGAAGAGGTTTTCAGAGAGGAAATCAAAAAAGAACAATAAGAATGGACAGAGAAGTTCAGACTTCGGAAACAGAGAGAACAGCAACAGCAACAGCAGCAGCAACAGCAGCAGCAACAGCAGCAGCAGCAGCAAGAACCAGGCAGAGGTTTTGTCGACTGCCGTGTGGACACCAAAGAGTTCTCCTTCTCTTTCCGCAGAAGCAGGCCGTATCGTATAGGAAAGCCTGCTACCAGACGGGGACGCAATCTTAGACAGTAAGAAAAGATTGCCATCACTCCCCGTCAACAAAAACAGCTCTTTTCAGGGCTACCCTTATACTCTAGAAAAGACATACTAATTCGAATTGCCAAAACAAATTTGTGTTTTTGTATGTTTAAAAAAAATAGAAGTGTGTCTATAAGCATTTCTTTTCTCTGTCTTGTCGAATCGGAAATGTCTGTGTTTGTAAGGAAAAAAAAGCAACATAAGTGTTTCTTTTAGGTCTGCGCAGTTGATGTGATGGTAAGTTTTGGTGTTAGGGATGTTTACCTTCATGTCCGTGTTACGTACATGTAATTAAATTGCTTGTGTGTTAGTTGTAAAATTCTTTTCTATTTTATTTCTGTTTCATTACATTTTATTTTAATGAATATTTTCATGGGATTCGAAATTCTTTTTCAGTAATTCGATATTTTCTTTTAGTAAATGTTGTTTATCTAAGACGTAAAACGTGTTACATGAGAATTATTTTCAGTTAACCTAGTTCGTCTTGGGTTGGGAAGTTCGTAAACAGGAAGGTAAAATGATTGGTCAGTATCAAGGCCATACTTTGCTTGAGTGATCACCATGTGTAAACAACGTTTTTTTATTATTGGTTCTTAATTGGGGCTACACGGGCGTACGTGATAAATGTCTTGTAGTAAGAGACCACATGACCCATCTCGCGAGACTTGAAATGATGTTTTGGGGGTTTAAATACGCATTCTTAATATTCTTCTGTCAGAGTCGTTTTAACATCTTGAAGGAACAAGGTGTTTTTTTATTTGTTGCCAGATTGTTTTTCATCTGTTTTTTGGATTTAATAATTTATTCTCCTGGAAACTCAATAAGTTGACTTTCTTATAAAAAATTCTGAAAGATATTCATGGAAATTTATTCTGGAATTATTCGGAAACAAAGACTGTGATTCAATTGAGGAATTGTTGATATTCGTACATGGACCACATCTGACGTCATCACCTTCCATATTTGTATGTCGTCGAGATTCGAGCCTGGATTCTAATAGAACTATTTAGTGATAGGACTTGTGTTTTTCATTCATAGGATTAAATTTTGGATTATATTCACAAACCGTAAGTCCTATTTACCAATTTTTACATTGTTTTCTAGGGAAATAAATCATTTTGTTAAAATATACAAAGCTTGTTGACTTCACTCTTTTCTTCTGTTACATTTGTACGAGCCTACAAGTAACATCCGTGCTTCAAGTACATAAAGCGATGCGATCGCCAGTCTGGCTACCCATCGTTGACTCGTCAACACTGAAGATGAGCAGCAGAATTCCTAAGCTTTTAAAACTTCAAATGCAACTGGAGTATGCCAGACGTCTCCTGGACGAGCTGGCTATGGAGGCTGTTGCAGAAGAAGCAAGGTTGAAAGAAAAGGAGGAAAAAAAGAAGAAAGAAGAGGAGAAAGAAAAGAAAAGAGGAATCCTGCCTCACATCATCATGAGACCTGTGTGTGAGGTGAAAGCTGAGGTGAGGACAACTGCACAACTAGTGCCGCCTCCTCAACCACAGCCACAGCCACAACAACAACGTCAGCCACAACCTCTACCAAGAGTCGCTGTCCTCTAGACAGAAAACTGGGAGCAGGAAGCATGGGAGGAATTGGAGAAACAGCGGGAAGAGTGGGAGCCACAAAGACCTCATCATCCCAGGGTCTGGCATAGGAGAAGACAGAGGGAACAAGTCTTCACTATCCCTCAAAGTGAAAACTGGGATGATGTGGCCATTCAAGCCCCGTCTGCGCTCGGAACCATACGCATTAATTGGGAACATGACTGGAGCTGGCGATGTGTGTGTGGTGCCCGCCCTGGGAGATGTCATCATTAACCAGGTGTATCTGAAGTTCAAAATACAGCCCTTCTCAGGGCTAACCAGATCTCTAGAAAAGAGACATTATTCAATTTGCCAATTTGTGTAAATGTGAAGTAGTGTGACTATAAACACTCTCTTCTTTACTGATATGTGTGTGTGTTTGTGTGTTTGCGTTCGTATTCGTTTGTGAGGATAGTATATTCTCATTCGTTTGTGAGGATAGTAAATATGGTGTGTTTTATGCTTTCTCGTTCGTTGGTGTGGATAGTATAGTGTATATGTTTCATGCACTTGCGTTGTTGGTGTGGATAGTATAGTGTGTATGTTTTATGCATTCGCGTCCGTTGGTGTGGATAGTATATATGTGTATATTTTATGCATTCGCGTCCGTTGGTGTGGATCGTAGGTATGGTGTGTTTTATGCATTCTCGTACGTTTGTGTGGATAGTATATATGTGTTTGTTTTATGCATTCGCGTCCGTTGGTGTGGATAGTAAATATGATGTGCCTTATGCTTTCGCGTTCGTTTGTGTGGATAGCATATAATATGTGAAGTGAGTGTAAGGGATGCTTTCATTCACGTCCGTGCTTGACGTATATATCGCGGAACGCTCGTCATTCGCGTTCTTCTACACAGAGTACAACATGGCGAGCAATATGGAAAGAATGATTAGATTGCAGGAGGTAGTGGACATGTTAGGAATGGTGGAGGAGATGCTAGTCCGAATGCAGTTTGGGAAATTAATAATTTAAAGAGAAGTAAGGACATATTAAATGAAATGATTAGGATTGAAAAGGACGAAAAGGATGATTTAGAAGACAAAAGGAGAATGAGGGAGTGGAACGAAAAGATAGAAAAGGAAGAAGAAATGAAAAAAGGAAGAAGAAGGAGAAAGAGAAGAAGGTAAAAAGGAGGAGAAGGAAAGGAAGTGTAGGAGAGAAAATAAGAAGTTGGTGGAGGAAAAGAAGAACTTGGAAGAAGACAAAGAAGAAGAAGAAATCCAAAGACCCTTTTCAGGGCCACTTTCATATGTCTCGAAAAGATATTTATTCAACAATTTGCCTATCTATGTGTGTTATCTATATGTTTATCTATGTCTCTGTCTCTCTATTGTATTTGTCCCTCCCTAGAGTAGCTACGCGTATTCAGGTCAGCCCTTGCTACATTGTTGCAAGTGTCCAGTACCGTGACGTCATGCCACCTATTCCATTCCTATTGTCCCTATACAAAATTGCCATTGTCCGTAGAGTGTCCTAGAGTCCTTTTTTGTCCGTAGAAATCTTGTCCTTAGGGTACAAAACAGGGTCCCGTAATGCTAATTCCCTTTGTCCGTAGGGTATCCCCATATACTACTTGCGTGCTTCTGGCTTATTAGCGTAATTGTTATCTTCCTCTGACATTTTTACGTCACTGTCATTTACCTATGTTACGTCATACATATAGCTGCAAGTGCCTGTCGTGCTGCACGTGCAGATGGAAATTCGTTTAAGAATATTATGTTTTCTATGGATTGATGTTAATTTATTGACAGGTTGAAACAAACAAAAAGGGGTTTAATACTGTAATAAATCTAGGGTAAACTTACGACTTCTAGCGGAATCGCCCTAGGGTTTGACACTGCTCGGTCAAGCAAATATCCCTGGCTTCTAACGAGAAAATTTATGGTGGCAACTAATGGGATGTTTGAATAGTCCTGCGAATAGTTGTGAGTGATTTGGCTTTATTAAGTTTAGTACAGACTATTCGTTCGCAATTTGGAAAGAAAGACGCGTCCTATAAATTAAAAAAATAAAATAAATAAATAAATAAATAAATAAATAAATAAATAATAATAATAATAATAATAATAATAATAATAATAATAATAATAATAATAAAAATAAAAATAAAAATAATAATAATAATAATAATAATAATAATAAAAATAAAAATAAAATAATAATAATAATAATAATAATAATAATAATAATAATAATAATGATAGAGCGTCTTTAATATTTTCATTTTGATTTCGAGACATTTAGTCTTCGAAAGTAGATATATTTATTTGCTCTTAAGAAAAATATTTAATTTGAGTACATATGTTCAGTCAAGACTGAAAATTTTATCTAGATTCTAATACACTGATGATACAGAAAAGAAAGTATAATCGTTGAGAGGGCTCACAGGTTCAAGAAGGTCAGTCAGTCAGAAGCATCGTGTTACATTGTCGACACGTGATAAAAAGAACTGGGCAAGATGACTGATTCTTCCCCAAATAGCTAAGCTTGAATTAACTAAAATGATCAAAAAAGTTGACCATGAAATCCTTTGCACACCAGGTTCATGAATTCGACTGTCTAATCTTTAATTAACTAGAAAAGAACCGCTAAAGAAGAATGCGTATCTACCTCCCCCCCCCCGCGCTATATTGTGTTAGGTTGATAAGCGTTATACTAAATTTATTGAAATCCAATAACAGATTTGGCAATAACAATAATAACAACAATAACAATAACGCGATCGCAACATTTATTTGCTCCTGATTTGGAAAATTATTTGATGTTGAGATTGATAAGTAGAGAATATTCAGGGATTTATTGTATGGATCGCCTGGTTATTACAATGACTATTGGAGGTTGGGGTCGTAAAACGGTGCAGAGTGCGCTGAAATGGGTACATTAGTATCACTGTTAGTGAAGGGCGAATCTTGTCGCCATAAAATGCATTGTTTGAAAGCATTGTAAAACTCTTTGAAATGGACATAGTGATATTCAGTTCCTTGTGACCTCGACATGGTGCGAGGACGATAAACTTGATGGCAATGCACGTGCTCTTTGTGCATTGCAGGAATCTTTCAGGTACGTGACTATTAGGAAGAAGCGAAACACTGATCCAATTCGAGAAACATACAAAAGTTCTGTTTCGCTGCTATGTATTGAAACTGATTTAATAAAAACACCATTTATAGCAAGGCGTTCAGTATGGAAACATGAAAATTTGATATCAGGCACATTTGCCTAGCCGACAGAAGCGGCGATATAACTTTTCATGGATGGGTAATAATTGTTTCATCGTGATTATTAATTTTGGCTTGGTATATGACAAAGCATCAAACAGGTTGAGATACAAAAGCCGCGCAGTTGATCTGCGGCCATCGGCTATATACATAGTGTGATTCTAGTGAATTAATTATGACAGCTGACAGATGTCTATTTTTATGTTCTTACGGATCAGTTGTTTAGATTAATCGTGTGCAGTGTTTGATCAGAACAGTTTTCTAGAAGTTGTTTTGCTGCTTGGAACCAGAGGTTCGTAAATTAGATATATTTGCTTGGTTTGTGCTGTGAGTGAAGCAGAGTTAAATTGATAAGGGAATGTGGTGGTTTTATATATGGTTGTTTGGAGGTTAGTGGACTGTTTTTTTTCTGTCCCTGTAGAGTTAGTACTAGCGGTGAACAGATGAATGACGGCAGTGTCAAATCTAGCATTGGTCTGTGGACGACAATGTCTCGTCGCGCCAGTTTGGGCGTTGAAGTCTTGGTTGACTTGTTTTTGAGGTTCGTAAGAGACGTGTTATTCTCTGAAGAACGCATTCTCTAACCTCGTTGTAAAGAGGAATGTTCCTGTGTTACATTGTCTTACATTGTCTTTGATCTGCGACTTGCCATTTGGAAATTGCTTCCTACGGTGTATTTTGAAAACTGTTCGCTACCATCTTGACATTTGTAATGGTCCAATCTGGTTTCCATCATGCGTAGATTGAAATGTCTGCTTGGTTGGAATAGTGTTCATTTGGGACGTTCTGAAGGGCAATTCATAGTACATGTCAATTAATTAGCAGCATGAAGTAATGGTATTGCACACCACTGAATAGCTGAATCGATTATGTGATGGTGTTCCAAACTTTTTCTTTCGTGAGTGGGTTCTCTTATGTTCGGTCGCTGTAGCATTGGTCAGCTAGTAGTGAGTTAGTTGTAAGAAGATAGGATCGGCTGACCGAGACAGAGTCGAAAAATATATTTGGCCCTGGTGCGCTAAGGTTGATATAGACGTATTATCCTGGTGGAAACGCAAACTCCAGATCTGAGTTTTTCGGGTAGACAGGAATGATCCTGTGTTACATTTGTTATCTTGTTGTTAGAGACCTATGTGTAGAGAAGTCTTTCCTGCAGCGAATTCCGAAGATTGTTATGAGAGAGTTTGAACTCGAATAACTTGTCGGAACATTTTCATGTTGGATTCACCTTGGTTAATTTGTGTTCATTATTGACATTTAGTTTACGTATAAGCAATTAGTGATTCTGGAAAACTTCATTTAGGATGTGAGTGGCGGGTTATTAGAACCTAGCCCATTGTTCAGAGTTTTATCTTAATCATGTTTGGGAATCATTAATCGGGTTGGTTGTTGATTTTGGGGAAAGCAATCAATTTTGATTAGACCACATAAGTGAGACGTTTGTGTCACTCGAGGACGAGTGATCTTTTAAAGGCGGGGGTAATGTAATAAATTTTGGGGTAAACTTGTGACTTTTAGCAGAATCGCACCAGGATTTGACACCGTTCGGTCAAGCAAATACCCCTGGCTTGTAACAATACAATATTTCAGAGCTTTTCCAATTTCCTTTGTATTTCCACGGATTGTAGAATACAGAAAACGATAGGTGAAGACCGAACAGTGCATTCAAATTGTTGACAACGTCGGTTGATATTTAAGAGAAAGATGACAGTACCAATGAAATTATAAGGAGATTACATTTATGTTGTCATGTTAACTAGATTTGCTGAATGTCTTCACTTTTGCTAATCAGAACTTATTTTGGTGTCAACAAATGACGGTACGTATTGTTAGGTAGCCTGAAAGAAGTAAACTCCCAGAATTTATACATTTATTTATCTTTGAAGATGACAATGTAATGACATGGTAAATATACCACAGCTGAAGGAGATGCATTCATTTTCTCTGGCAAAGACACAGTATGCCAGTCTTGCTTTAACGTTTATGCAGTTACTGTATTCATCAAGATGACATGATGTGATCATAAATCTATTTGTAGCATCCAATCATGAGGGAAAATTTATAATTTTCGTTCAACCATCTTCGATTTTTGTACATTGAATTATAAAGCAATTGTGTGTAAACAGCATTCATTATGCTCTCTTGAAGTCACTATTACTGTTTTCTTGCTCTACACTTTTGTCAGTTGGTCTATGCCAGCAAAAGCGTCAGCTTTAGACGCAAGGAATGATGTCGTTGCTTATAATATATGTAATGTCGACCAACAGCAGTAGAATAAATGTTAAATTGTTTCCATTACACAACATATTGATGAATGCTGAGAATAAACTAATTAACATAAGTTTTTGGAACTATTTGAATGGAACTAAATCTCAAGAGAAATAAATTCGATAAAATCATCGCACGATGTTTATATTACAGATTACGTCAAGAATACAGTAGCTTCTCGTGGGTCGGTGGTTCTTTCCGGGGATTTCCCGGTTTCTTCCACCACCATTAATACTGGCCGCCATGTATAGCCTATCGTGTGCTGAAAAATGGCGTTAAGCCCCACAACAACTACAACGTCAGGAATAATTACACAAGAGAATAACACAATATTGTTAAGCTTAATTTGCCATATTCATCGCAGTTTGTAAGTGAAATACATACCTTACTCTGCAGTAAAATCCCATTTGAGCAATTTCCAAGGGCGATCAAAGGAGCCTAATTACAGAAATATGCATCTGAATTAAACAATCACACAATTTGAATGCATACTGTATTCATATATTATTATGAATTAATTGTATATATATATATATATATATATATATATATATATATATATATATATATATATATATATATATATATATATATATATATGTATATATATATATCTGTGTTGAAGTAATGATATAATGCTATAGTTTGTCTCTAATTTTTGAAGGAATAATTTTAAGGCATAATGAAACTGAAACTAAGCTGCGGGATTGTATGAATTTCGAACACTTAACGTTGCTGTCGGAATCCTGCAAAAACCCTACAAATCAACCTAATTTCCGTAATCACCATTACTTTATCCGCCTGAATGAAGAAATCTTTATTGTGAGCACGCAATATCACTGCATTGCTCTTGAGGCCACATCATTTATAGAATCGGTGTGTTCAGGAAAAGGACATTATGTGAATTTAACTCTAAAATATTATAGAATTGTAAAGGCATTCATTATTTTATGAGACATTGTTGATTTGTGTGCATTGAACTATACAATGTTTGTAAGGTTAAAAACATTTATTACATGTTGCTTGAAGCCAAACATTATGTTCTAAGACTCTGGCAAAATAATTATGCCATAAAATGAATTTAGTTTGTTTCTGGTTGTAAAGGTAATAAAAAAATCATATTTTATTTGTCAGCCTGACGTCGAAAAAGATATTAATCACGTCGTACAGATGCATTATTGGGAAACATAACGATACTTTAAGTCAAAATGTGGCCCTGATTTGAATAATACTGTTTCATGCTGAAATGAACTAATCAGCACAATCTTCCGAAATTTTCATAACTTAGCAAAAAACAATGAGACAAACACAAAAATGCAATAATAATAATAACTAATAATAACAAAAATAATAATAAATAGTTCCTTTTACTAAACTTTCGGTTTTATGTTTCTCACAAATAAATATTTTTATATTATTATTCACGGTTTATATGTTAGTCACGTACAAATCTGTACTCAGAAAATGAGTGACGTCATCAAAATAACATGATGCAAATTAGAATCTAACAATGGTTTATATTTATTTAGAGATATAAATTCGAGTGCATTGCAGAGCAATTATTGTAGCATACAAAAGGCCTGATAATAATCTGTTAAGAGAATACTGATGTCTTATCTACGTCTTTGAAAACCGATTATGCTGTCAAACTAAGATCCATTGTTTTCTGCATATTAAAGGGTTTCAATCTTGGTCTAACATAATATATGTAAAATGGTAGCTATACGTAATATTACTACCTGGTATGCTAGTTAAAACGATCACTCGAACATGGGTCAATGCTTGAAAAATTGCATACAAAATGCTCTGGCTTTAATGCCTACTAATTTGATCTGAGAAGAAATTTTAAACGTATTCACACAAATGTCATCATTCAAATCAGCTTATTGATTACATTGAGTAACTATACTATTCAATGAAACATCCGACATACACCTATAAACATAAACACAGCAAGTGGTTGGAGTTGACAGTACTTTGATAGTTTGATGAAAAGATATCAACCATCTCTTCCCAATATTGTTGTGAAGCTTATTCACTCTTGCAAGAAATTAAGTCAGGCTAACTTGGAAAGGATTAGAACTAAATCAGGCTAACTTGGAGAGGATTAAACTAAATCAGAATAACTGGGTCATTATTAAACCTAAATCAGTCTAACTTGGTAAGGATTAAAGCTAAATCAGGCTAATGTGGTAAGAACTAGAGCTAAATCAGACTAACTTGGTAAGGACTAGAGCTAAATCAGGCTAATGTGGTAAGGACTAGAGCTAAATCAAACTAACTTGGTAAGGATTACCGCTAAATCAGGCTAATGTGGTAAGTACTAGAGCTAAATCAGGCTAATGTGGTAAGGGCTAGAGATAAATCAGGTAAATGTGGTAAGGACTAGAGCTAAATCAGGCTAATGTGGTAAGGAATAGAGCTAAATCAGACTAACTTGGTAAGGACTAGAGCTAAATCAGGCTAATTTGGTAAGGATTAGAGCTCTATCGGCTAATGTGGTAAGGATTACAGCTAAATCAGGCTAACGTGGTAAGTACTAGAGCTAAATCAGCCTAATGTGGTGAGGACTAGAGCTAAATCAAACTAACTTGGTAAGGATTACAGCTAAATCAGGCTAATGTGGTAAGTACTAGGGCTAAATCAGGCTAATGTGGTAAGGGCTAGAGCTAAATCAAGTAAATGTGGTAAGGACTAGAGCTAAATCAGACTAACTTAGTAAGGACTAGAGCTAAATCAGGCTAATTTGGTAAGGATTAGAGCTATATCGGTTAATGTGGTAAGGATTACAGCTAAATCAGACTAACGTGGTAAGGACTAGAGCTAAATCAGGCTAATGTGGTAAGGACTAGAGCTAAATTAGGCTAATGTGGTAAGAACTAGAGCTAAACCGGCTAATGTGGTAAGGATTACAGCTAAATCAGGCTAATGTGGAATGGACTAGAGCTAAATTAGACTAACGTGGTAGTTAACAACAATGCCGATGAATGTTTTCCTGATAGCTTATTAGGACACATTTATTCATCACGTGGCCTAAATAATGCTGACAAAATGATTTCTCTAAATCTTGTACCATTACATATTCCCCTCCCATGCTTGTTTCTAAGTAGACAACAACAACAACAACAAAAAAAAAAAACATTTGACGAAGTAAATCGAAATAATGTATGTTACGGGAGCATACCGTTTTATTGCATTAATATGGATTTCTTTTGTTTATTGACAGTCTCATTAGATTTTGAAACAACAGACAGTGGATTGTACCTTCATGTTTCATGTTGCTTCTATTTCTTGCACCGTTACTATCTTGATCCAAATTGAATAGAACAAATAGAAGAGAAATTTGTATTGCATAACCTGTGATAACTTCAAGAAAGTAAATGTCAATGAAGCACACAGAAATACCAAATTTTCAGGTCTCAAAAGCAGGCATTAAATCCACCAATTTAATGCAAATCACACATGTCAAATATTAAAATGAACTGAATCCTATTTTCTCAGTTTGCAATGATCATATATCTCTGAATCCTTTAATTCACATCTAGCAGAATTATTAATAACAGCGGTTTACGCATTGTTATGTAAATTGTCAGAGATATAGATCTGGCCTTTGTCTTTGGGAGATGCGTACACATTTGGAGCATAGGATCTGATTACTGTAATGAAGTCTCCAGGGGATGACAAAAACAGTGTGAAAATGTCCTCAGATATTGCATCTCCAGATCCTGCATCAATGCGTTGCTGACTGCAAATCCAAGCTATACTCACGCTGTTCGTCTTTTTGTGCTAGTAAATAGTTTATACGCCTTTATGTAATGAGCGGCTAGTAGAATACAGTGATCCTTACCACCGTCGGAGGCAGCAAGTGACCCATGCGCTTTACGCCCATTGAGCTGGAGTTAAAACCCGTAAACTAAACAAAGCGTTGCATAACAGCTACTTTTCACCCTCGATAGCATTCCCCTGTGGGTAGTCCGATAGTTATCACCCTCGATAGCATTCCACTGTGGGTAGTCCGATAGTTATCACCCTCGATAGCATTCCTCTATGGGTAGTCCGATAGTTATCACCCTCGATAACATTACCCTGTGGGTAGTCCGATAGTTATCACCCTCGATAGCATTCCCCTGTGGGTAGTCCGATAGTTACCACCCTCGATAGCATTCCTCTGTGGGTAGTCCGATAGTTCTGCTACCCAGGATCTTTACTGACCAATAACCTTTCTCTTGACGAGGAGATCGATATCAGCATTGGAAAGGCGGCCACCACCTTCGGCAGAACCAACAAACGCGTAGGATAACAAAAATCTTACATAATGACTAATATGCTGATCTATGAACTGGTGTCCTCAGTACCCTGCTTTATGACAGCTAAACCTGGACTACCTACAGTCACCAAGAGAAGAAACTCAGCAGCTCCCACTTCTCTACATGCATCACATCCTTGGTACGATATGGAAGGACAAGGTCACCAATACTGACGTCGTTGTCCAGGCCAAGCTTCCAAGCACTGCGGATCTCCTTGAACAGATACACGGAAAGAGTGTGATGGGAGGACATATATAAAATAGTAATAAACATTACTTCACTGACTCTCTAAATTATGGTCATTTAGTAATCGGAATATTTAACTCAACAGTATACTTGCCCAAGATATTATAACATTTACTGACTTTGCATCAACATTAGTAAGATCCATTATATGCAAAAATACAAAACGATTTTTGTATTGCTAATATATACTTTACGTCATAAAATCAATTATATAATCGGGAAATGAATAATAATTTTCTCGTTCGATAGCCATTAACACTAAATGATTCCCGTGGCTTCATTGAAGACCGCTTCCTGTGACTTTGTCGACGCCTGCTTTTTTCCTATAATCTTGCAAAAGGTCAACCGAAAAAGTTTAATTTAGCGATGTCGTTTATTTTCTGGTTTTGCGGATGTGCATACGACAGTATTTTTGGTCAATTAACTCTGCCATGCCGTTTCTGTGGTGATGTAACCACGTCACCAATAGCACACTGCATTGTCCATAGGATAGGATGTATAAATATGTTAACGGAACGAAAAGAAATTAACTCTGAAAGTTCATGCTATAGGTGAATTGATCACAGAACCCACAAAGCGTGGTACAGAAAATGGGGAATAGTAGATGTGGAATATAGATGGAGATGGTTCATAGTATTTGTGACTAGATAGAGAAGATTTAAATATCTTGATAACACAAATAAAGTTTATCCTCACACTGATTTTCGCAATTTAGACAATCATGAAATCAGTCGTTAAACCTGAGAAGACAACGTTTTGCCGCTTGTACCTCCCCACCATTTACCTATAAAATTTATACCCGATTTTTGTTCTCTTCCTATGTCTCCCTATTTACATTTTTCAGGTTTTCTTCATGTCTCTAGTAGAAAAGTATATGATAACCAGTAGTTATGAGTCATTGAGCATTAAAATGAATAATCATGTGGTCGGCATAGTAGTGTATGTTTGTTTGATTTCGTTCTTATGTTCTCTGTAGTGATTTTGTGTCGTTTTTTTAGGCCAAGGCACAAGCAAACAACAGACCCAGATGCAAAATTACAATTTCAAGAACGCAAGATGTTAGTCATCAAAATAGCTTTACATTTATAAGATGATCTCGGCAGATATTTTACATAAACAAAAATTGGACTAATTGATTCAACGTCGGTCTGACACAGCAATATATAGTAAGATACCCATAGGGCCCTGGGGAGAGTCCTTCTGATATAAGATAAATTTTCTGTGGTGGCTGGGGAACTGATTTAGAAAAGCTCATGAAGCGCGACATTTTGTACATCAAAATTGGAATAATACATTTCATTAATCTCAACTGCAATTTTCAGTCAATATATAAATGACAAAATGTGTTGATGAAGAGATAAATTAACAAGTATCAGCCCCCTTACATTGAGTACCGAGAAGTCGTTGCAATTCAACATAGCGTAATGCAAAACTTTCTTTATTGACTGATATCTTCTATGAAGGGAACAAAACTATGTATGTGTTTATTGGTAATACAAATATAATAGACTTCTCGCAAATAATGTAATCTCGGGATCTCGAAGAAATGCATTATTGAATTATTATTCGTTGAGGTTGGAAAGTCAGTTCGGTGGGTTACTCGAAATTTAAGACCATACAGCATGGATATATATATATATATATATATATATATATATATATATATATATATATATATATATATAATAGTCAGATAGTAAAATAGATCGATGGGTTAGGGCTGCTAATGTCGAGTTAACCTAACCCTAGACCGGCAGTTTGATGGACAGAGTAGATTACCTCGTACAGCAGATAGAAGACGTGCGAAGTTACCGAAATCAAAGTCATTTTCGCAGGGAGCTGACCCCACTTATAACAGCCAAGTCGTTAGTAGCAGAGGTGGTAGAGTAGCAAGATTTATAGATTAAGGAGTCATTGGCAGAGAAGTGTAGAGAAGGGCGACGGAGCAGGAGGAGAGACGAATCATTTGAATGAATACCAACTTGATGAAGATCCAGGAAAACTTCGAAAATTTGGGTCATCCGGAATGGATGCTATAAGGGGATAAGATGGGAACCAAAGAGCTTACTTTGAAACTTGTAGTATCCACAAACATATCGTAGAAGAAGGCGTGAAAAGAAATAGGGACAGTGATGTGCGCCCTGAGGTGCTAAACCAAGTCGGTTTAATCACTAAAGGACCAAAGTAGCAGAAAGCATAATACCCTTTACAGAGCCACCGAGATCTAGAGAAAAAAGATATATTAATAATGGTTGCCAACTGAAACTTGGTGTTTTGTTCACGATTGTGTGTGTATGCATGAAAGGGTATAGTTGTCTGTCTATCAACAATTCTTATCCGTGTTTAATAGTATGTTTTAATGTAAAGGTTTAATAGTGTGTCTATAAACATTTCGTAACCTTATGGATAACAGCATGTTTTTATGTGTCTATAAACACTTCCTAACTATGTGTCTCATTGCATATTTGGATATAAGGGTATAGTCGTGTGTCTTCGACAAACTTCCTAACCTCATGTACGATACTATGTTTTTATGTAAGGGTGAAGTATTGTGTCTGTGAACACTTCCTACCTTTATGTGTGTGATACTCTGTTTGTATGTAAGGGTATAATAATGTGTCTATAAACACTTCCTACCATTGCGTGTGACAGCATGTTTTTATGTTTGTGTGAAAGTATGTGTTGTTTCAATGGTAGGGTGTGTGCTTGGATAGTAATCAAAAAGTAGGTCTTCGATTGTAGATAAAAAATGTAACATTACCATTCACATTTCGGCATATAAACAATTTTGACCACATAAACACTGTTCTTCCGATAAACAATCTCGACCCTATAGTACTATCCCCATGTTAAACCAATGGACACCTTTAGCATAGAATTTCTCATATAACCCCCTAGTGGTTCCCGAATGGTAACCTATATACTATTTTAACATAGGATTTCCCATTAATTCCATGGTGGCTGCAGCATTTTAACCTACGGGCGCCTATATAGACCCAATATAACCCTCAAGTAATTCATATAACTACTTTCATATATGTGTTATAACTGCTTTGTAACGCTATGGAGGACGTATCAGTGTCAATTGACTGCAACCATATAAACACGGGAATCAGAGTCAATTGTTGGTGCCATAACACTACACTGCCCTGGTTCCGTTTTGACAGGCCTTAACACTGCAATACCCACGTACCCTTTTGACAGGCCTTAACATTGCATTACCCAGTTTCCTTTTGACAGGCCTTAACACTGCACTACCAAGTTTTCTTTATGACAGGCTTAAACAATGCACTACCCAGTTTCTCTTTTGACAGGCCGTAACACTGTACTATCCAGGTTCCTTTTTGATAGGAAGCAACTGAAATCGTCAAATAAATTTCATTTTTGTTACTTATGGATTATCGCAACTCGGAGTCTTAAACTTTTGACAAATGGACATGTTGGTTTTAACTAAGAATCAAGTAGAAAACGATTCAAAAGATGTTATAAATTTTAACTGTACTAGCTTCTGAAAATATATCTTTCAAAGGAAGTATATAACAGATACATATATAAAGCAATGATGTGTCACAACTAGCTATTAAAATGATAATTTAATTGACATCTTTTAAAGAGTATCATAAATTGTAGCTTTTATACATTATATATTCATAAAAAGTTTTGATACATTAAAATATAGTTACTGAGTATGTTTTCTCTGCCGTATTACGTTTTACTAAGGTCGTGTCTACCGTATTACGTTTTACTAAGTTCGTGCCTGCCTTCTTACGTTTTACTAAGGTCGTGCCTGTCTGGTGAAACAGTAAGAAGTGCATTTAAAGGCAGTAGGTTAAATTGGAGTAAGTTTTATTATATCCATGAAGACCCTAATTGTTTCAGTTATATCTTGGCTTTTAAGGTTACGGAACTCATTATCACATATAATATCAGCAGATATAGAAGAAGCGGTGAATAAAAACATGGTTATGGAGTCCTTCCAAACATTATTGCTATCGGATCAAAGAATTTATAAAAGAAAATGCTTTACATTCTTTTTTAATCACTTTTTATCTAAAAAGTTTACATCTTGTCTGGATGAGAGTACATCTTTCCTTAATCTCCATTATAACGTTTGATACAGAATTACGTTATCGTGTGGCTAACTCTTGGCTGAAGTTCCATACTTAAGCTACGCCATACTACATAAGACCTCTCCGACTTGGATGATATCTTTTAGAGATTGTATCCAGTTCAATAATATTTGTATGACGTTAATGTTACTTTTGTTTAATTTCATTTTTCAGATATATTATTTAATAAACGTGCGCTAATATATTTATTTGAAATGTTTTCCAAACGTTCTGCAGCGTCACATCACATATTAAGCAATCAGATGCCTCAAAGATTTGCCATTTAGTTAATAAATTAAATGGGAATGAATGTGAATCCCAAAACTGCTCATGATACATTGGATTGGCTAAGGAATTTACTCTCTCTCTCTCTCTCTCTCTCTCTCTCTCTCTCTCTCTCTCTCTCTCTCTCTCTCTCTCTCTCTCTCTCGTTTGCTAGATCCTTGAACCAATATGGATAATAGTGATGAGTTAAATCAACTTGCGATACATTTGCAATGGCCAGTTGCTACAGTACTATCAGCTATGCGCAACTCGTGTGGCTTCTCGGATTGGTCTTGGGATCTGATTACGTTGTCATTGATAATGCTGTGTTCACCTGTATGCATCCATCCACTATGAAATTAATGATATGCAACAATTATTTGTAAGTCTTTGTGTTTTCGCGAGTATATAGTCTTGAAGAGTCATCTAAATAGACGTAGATTTATACAAATTGTAATTCTGGTCACATAGGAAAACCGCGGACAGTGCTGGACAAATTCCGGGGGACCACAACGGTCAGGGGGTCCACCGTTGTTTCAGTTTGTGATTCACTGGGGCCTACTGGATATTTTTTCCTAGCGCCCACAAATCCTGTCCGCTGCCCTGGTCCTCTCGTGCTTTTTGTGCTCATATCTACTTTTCTGTTTTAGACAGGTTATTGCACATATTCACTTATGATTTTTAAACACACTATTTCTGTGAAGGGTGTACAGGCGTCAAACCTTTACAAATTTGTTTGAAACTTCTTCACGAACATAACATTATGTTAATGACGATCGCTTAAAAGTTGCCCTACGTTGATTGCGCATGCGTTAAATATTGGAGTGGAAAAACCCAGATTCGACTTCCTGAAAAAGATTTATATGCCTACTGGATGGTATGGTGACAATACCTATACGCATACTGGATGGTAAGAGAACTTACTATCACATTTTGCGTGATGAAATATCTGCCTGAGTAGTTAGGAAAATCTACGCCCGTAACTGTTTCACAGTATATTCAATGAGGGATTTTAAACGATTTTCGGTATCATGTATGTCTATCACATGACTAGCTTATTATAGCAATATAGCCAGAAACCCTGTACTGAATAACAGCATGACTAGCTTATTACAGCAATATAGCCAGACACCCTGTACTGAATAACAGCAAGACTAACGTATTATAGCAATATAGCCAGACACCCTGTACTGCATAACAGCATGACTAGCGTATTACAACAGTATAGCCAGACACCCTGTACGCAATAACAGCAATACTAACGTATTATAGCAATATAGCCAGACACGCTGCATTTAATAAGAGCATGACTAGCGTATTATAGCAATATAGCCAGAAACCCTGTGCTGAATAACAAAAAGACTAACGTATTATATGAATGTAGTCAGACACTCTGCACTGAATAACAACATGACTAGTGTAAAATAGGAATATAAGTAGTGAATGGGGGCACTGTAGCGTCAATGGAAAATACATTACAGACCCCCCTCGGCAAGTTTGGCGTCAAAATACAGAGACAAACAAACAAAGATACACATATATGACAAATTTTGAATAAATCTTTTCGAGGCAATGAAGTGGCCTTGAAAAGGGCCCTTGATTTTTTTGTTAACATCATATCATAAACATAGAGGGCATCTTACGGATCTTTTTCTCTTCCTAAAACTTCTTAACTTCTGGTCCGTAGATGAGGACTAGCTTCAGACAGCCTTGTCTCTCCACATAGACCCTTTGTTTCCAAAGAGTCTCATCGATGATTTTCATGATTGTCTATGATGATTTGACATACATGGGTAAGTCAGTGCGGAACAGCATCGACGATACGAGAGCAGATGATTCTACGTTTGTCCACATCTTGTGACGAGAACAGATGAAGGGAATGAAGTGAACCGTGGTTATTAATAGTGGAAGAGCGGGTCGAAACGGATTTATATTTTTCAATATTTCCAAACACGCGTTAGAAAATTCAGCCACAGAGCGGAGTCTGTCTTCCAATCCGAAGACAGCTACCTGTGCCGTCACATTCCCTATATAGGTGCGACATTGTTTTTGAAACATGACGGAAACTAAGAAGACGATGAATTGGAGTGCACCGGCCGTGGCGGCAAGAAGCGATGCTATAGTAGCGGCTACCAAAGTCAACACGGACCTACTTCCAGAAGAGGTCGATTTTAATTGGGATTTAGTGGATTTTCTCTCTTCTTCGCAAGAATTTGTTCCGGTACCAGCACCTTCGCCACCTTCTTCTTCCTTACCACACGTCGACGATTTTAAACAGATACAGAAAGAAGAATTGGAGTTATTTTTACAACAGCAGAAAGAAGCAGAACAAGCCTTTCTTCTTCAACAGCAACAGAGAGAAGAAGAAGAGGCAAGAAGGCAACGACATGAAGAAGAAGAAGCAGAGAAGAAACAAGTTCTAGGAGAGAAGGAGAACAGTGAAACTCAAACGGTGACGGTACTCTTGGACATTTTGGCAGAGCTAAGGAGTCTGAAACAAATGTATCAGACTTCTTTATTACGACCCAAGAGAAAAAGACCTTCCCGAGTCAAACAACCTAACCCTGTTACCACGACTGAGATACTAGCCCAAGGGATTTTTACCAAATCATCGATGGGAGCCGGTCCAGAAGTAGGCCTTGGCCGTGGCAAAGGCTTACGGCAGTTAAAGCTGATTGCTTCTCGCTCCTGAGTTGTTTTTTTTAAAAAAAACAAACACCCAACGGCCCTTCTCATGGCCACCCATTTCTTTCGAAAAGAGATAGTATTCATTTTGCCTAAATCAATTAAAAATCAAAATCCCTTTTTTTGCCACATGATGTACTTATGTGAGTGCGTGAGTGTAAAACCTTTATCATTCTAAAAAAAATCAAAACCAGGAGACACTTTTTTTTTCTCTGGTCTATTCTGGTACAAATTCTACAATCCAATCCACAACACTTTACAAAGTTCATAGACTTCTTCTTTGTATTATTTGTTAACTCTCTCTGGGTTTTGAATTTCTTCACTTTCACAGGTTTTTCCTCCTCTTCTTCCTCGCTTTTTTCTCGTCTTCTTTTCCTCTCTTTCTGTACGTGTCGGGGTTTTTCCTTTGTCGAGGACACCTCTTCTTCCTGTTTGGAACCCCTCTCTTCCTCTTCCTCCTGTGATTTCAGTCTGAATACCAATGTCCTTTCTTTTTACAATGATAACGGGTATCTTGATTTTTGTCTCTCTTGACACTTGTCTTGCTTTTTTGACGGTCTGGACATTCTGAAGGCCAATGCCCTTTCTTGTGACAGATATAGCAAGAATCTTGACTTTTATCTTGAAAGGAGAGGGAGTAGTCCGTCGGCTTGTCCGAAGAAAACGTTCGTATGACAACTTGCAAAGATCTGATCAGAAGTTCGATCTGTGAGAGCTCATCCGTCGTTCTGGTCGGCTTGAGAGTAAAATGAATACTGGGAGGGAAGGCACCAGCCCTTTATATATACACTGGTCTGACATGAATACATAGGGACCCATGGCGTTTCAAATGTAGTCATTTGACTTTTTGCAGTCAAGATGAAACGATCGCATCATTTCATGGAGAAATGAAAAGAAAGTAAGAGATAGAATCGTGGCTTATCGCCTCACACAGTAGCTGACGTCTTGACTCAAATTCATTCCAGCGATTTTGAAGATGACATGAGAAACCCAGAATCCAGGACCAGAGAGTCTACAGCAGAAGTCCACTACCACCACTAAACCCTGAAAAGTACTACCACATTCGAGAGGGACAAACGCTCCTCTAGAAAATTTAGAACCACGGCCTACACGTACAGGGTGAAGTTTAAAGATTTCAAGTCCGACGTACCGCTGGAGATAGCAGAGGGGTTCATCACCAATGTGTGGGGATTCTTTGTTAACCACACTGAAACAGCAACGTGAAGCTAAACAAGACGATCGCTTGAGACTTTCATTCATCACGACAGTTTGAAATTCCCCGTTTGGATCGAGTTTAGCAGCCCAGTAGAATGACACCTTCCAAAGTCATCGATAAGATTCAACACGTGCAACAATCCATCGACAAGTTTCACATCACCGACGGAAAAGCGACACTGTTTATGACTCACGTGTCTCTTCCCCAAGGGACGGGACGCAAAAAAGTGTTATTGGTGGACGGCCTTCGCAGCACCAAAATGATCCTCGTCCAAATTAACAATCCTCGTACGCTGGCAAGAACGGCACGATAGAATGGAAAAGACCTGGAAAATTATTCAATAATCGGATCGAGCCAAACAACGAAGAGAAGCATAACTCCTGTTACAGCAAAAGGGGATATCCAAAGACACGCCTTGCGGCATTCCTGAAATGCAAAAATTGCAAGACGTCATAGCTCCACGCTACACATTAAAAGTGCACCCTCAAGAGGTGCGCGGACCTCTGTTGTTTCGAGGCAAAACTTTCAAAGACTGAAAATATATTTACGTCAACCATCTCGATGAACAGTTCGATGCCATTACCAGTATCACCGGATTCCTGGGATACAGTTATTATTGTGAAAAATGTGACTATGGCTATAACAATGGAGAGAAACACAAGCATTGTGGATCGAAATGTGAGGAATGTTTAGCCTCTAAACCCTGTCTTGACGAAGGACAAGAACGAGTGCATTGCCCTGCTTGTCAGCGTACTTTTGTCAGCCTTGCCTGTTACCAACAACATTTGAAGACGCGAGGTTTGCAGAAGAAAAGTGCTTGTCAGCTGCTGCGATTGTGTCCTACTTGTGGACAAGGCATACGTACCAATAGTACCAAGGCGCACGTACGTTCAGGAAAGAAACGATGTCACATTTGTCGCCAAATCGTTGACTTGGAACACGAATGCTTCATTCAAAAATACCAACTGCAACAGGAAGAAGATGACCACAACAAGAAAGGGAATTTCATCTTTTTCGATTTGAATGCATGCAAGAGACCGGTATTCACATTCCTAATTTCTGCGTGGCTCATCAAGCGTGCGAGAAGTGCATCCAAGAGCCTATCTTTAGTCATTGACTCACTGCAGCAAGATTCCTGGAGGAGGTGAAAAAATCTTTTGGGGACCGAACACGTTGTCCGATTTTGCCCAATGGTTCTTAGACCCCATTGACGAGACATGGAGCCAAACGGACATCGAACATTTCGGAGATTGTCATCTCTATGCCACGGTGATGGCTCACAATTTATAGGGATACGATGGGCAATTTCGTCTCCGATGCTATATGGAAGAAAGCACCGAACGTCTTAAAGTGACTTTGAACGGAGCCAAAATCATTTCCATGCAAGTAGGCCAAGTGCAGTTTAAAGATTCGATGAGTTTCTTGGCCATGCTTTTGAGTCGAATGCCTAAAATATTTGGAATGACAGAAATGGCCAAAGGCTAGTTTCCGCCCTTTTCAATACCGAAGCCAATCAACACGCCTTTCTACCCCATTTGCCTGACGCTCACTACTACGAGCCGGACAACATGGACACCGAACAACGAGAGGCTTTCTACGCTTGGTACCAAACTCACACTTCGGACCCTTTCGACTTTCAGGAAGAAATTTTAAAGTATTGACGTTCCGACGTGGACATTTTACGGCGTTCATTTGGAAAATTTCGAGAATTATTCATGGAGCACAGAGGGATCGATCCTTTGAAAGAATATTGCACCATTGCCAAATATGATCACCGATTAAAAACCGATCCCGAGTTTAAACGCATCATGGAAAGTTACAAGTTGATGGACCCTCTGAACCCACGGGAAAGCTTGTACTGTGGACGGACGAATGCCACCTGTTTGCTGTACCATGCCGACGAGGAGAACGGAGAAGAAATCATATACTTGGACGTGTGTTTGCTGTATCCATACGTGTGCAAATATTGTCACTTTTTCGCAGGGCACCCGCAATTTTTGACGGAACACATCGACCTGGACAGCATTCGACAATACGAAGGATTGAATAAGTGCAAAGTCTTGCCTCCCACAGACTTGTACCATCCCGTTTTACCACATCATTGCAAAGAAAAACTGATGTTTCCTTTGTGCCGTACTTGTGCCGAAACGTTTAACCAAGAACGACCTTGTCAGCACACTCAGGAAGAACGCGCCTTGACATGAAAGTGGGTCAATGTGGAATTGTTTAAAGCTCTGGACGTGGGATACCAGCTGTGAGAAGTGTACAAAATTTACCACTTTTCCAAGACCAAAAACTACCACAAGGGCGACGAGACTCCGAAAGGCATTTTCGCAGATCTCGTGAATGCCTTTTTGAAAATGAAACAAGAAGCAACGAGAAATACTGGGAGCAGGAAGGTATCATTTTAGACCACGTGTAGAAAAACAAAGGAAGGCGATCGTTTGCCAAAGTGATGTTAAATTGCTTGTGGGGCAAAATGGAACAACGACCGTGTTTACCCAAGACGGAACATTTAACAGAACCTTCTGGCTACTTCTAGATGATTCACAACAAAAGCAAATACATGAAAGACGTGGACGTCGTTCGTGAGGACTTGATCTTAGTCAATTACGAAGAAGAACTGAACTTTGTAGCAGCTAACGTGACAGCCCATTCTCGCTTAAAATTGTACGAAGCTTTAGAATAGTTTGCCACGGACTGTTGCATCTACATCGATCGATCGGGTTACTTTCACCCTGATATCGAAGGAGACCGTTTAGGAGCCTGGACTGATGAGCACCCCAACGACAAGATTCTAAGTTTTGCTAGTGTCCGTCCTAAAATTACGGCTACGAATACCGTGTCCCAGAAGGAGAAGTGCACACCGAGTGTAAAGTGAAAGGATTGACTCTCAATTATCGCACCGGTCGAGTGGTGAACTTTGGCGTATTGAAAAAAGCCTTGCAGTCTGGAGAGGATGGAAACTTTAAAGTGACCACCTACGAACGCAGCAAGATTGTACGTTTACCGACACACCAAATCTTCAGTCGGCCCTTGGAAACAGTGTATCAAATCGTGTACCGGAAGCGAGTACGGCTTCCTAACCACTTTACTTTACCGAAAGGACACGCTGGTATAAAAAAAATGGTTCCAAGACTATAGCCACCAATAAGAAGGATGACTTCGACAGAACAACATTCGAGTGAGAGACCCACGGTGAACTCCAAGTTCAAGCCATACCATTTTCCTGTCTTCTTGCCTGATTATTGTAATTGTGCCAGTCGATTTTAAACGTTTCAAAAATGGCCCACGGATAGGGAAGGATTACCTACTTTTAATGTTTTAGCTAGAACAGGATTTATCTACTTGGGACCTGAAACTGGATTGGGATACGAAGTACAGTGTTTCAGTTGTGGTCTGAGGTGGCGTATGGATCGATGCACCTATAAAGATTCATCTATTCTGGAACATACTCGATGGTCTCCGCACTGTCCTTACCTTTCTATGGCCTTTCCATCCATTACACTACGATTCAGGTATGACGGTAACTTAGAGAAGGTAGTACCGTTGTCCAGGAAGAAAAAAGGAAGACTTCCAAAACTAGGCATAAAAAGGAACGATGTACAAACTCGAGACTTCATTACCACTAGCATAAAAAGGGACAACGTCCAAGACCTATAGTTCATTGTGACTACCAACAGCAAGCGAGAAAGATGAATGCTAACAAACAGGCCATACCATTCAAGTTCGGTGATTCTCAGGTGGACTGCGATGCTGTGCCTTGCGATGTCAGGGATGCCGTACTCTATAACCTCGGCGATTCAGTACCACATCATGGGAATTTTGCTATGACTACTACTACCATACTTACCATGGAAAGTGATGCTGTGCGTGTCAAACATGACGGATGCGAAAGCGATGCCACTCGTGATCGTACACCTTTTCACTTTACTGGTTTTCATGGTGGATGTCATCATGAAACCATACGGCTACCACCCTACGGATGTCATCCAACCTTGAGTAAACTCCTGCGGATTTCACCGTACCCTCATTAAAATGAACCTGTGAAAGAAGAATATTCGTTCCCTGTTCGTTTGTCTGAATACTGCAACTTTGAAAGTCGTTTCCAAACCTTCCAAGAAAAGCGGCATAAATATATGGGAGGACCTACCCACGAAGAATTAGCCAGAGCCGGATTTATCTACTTGGTGGAAGGTGATAAAGTCAAGTGCATCAGTTGCGGTGTGTCACTTCACGAGTGGGAGCAGAACGATTCCGCTTACCTGGATCATGAGCGATGGTCTCCTCACTGTCACTACCTACCTGTTGTAGCACCTAGTCATTTAAGTGGCATACCATCTCGTTTAAGAAACCAGCTTGGCTAGGAGTCAAACGTTGGACAACACCTAGACAAGTATTTAAACCCCATTTAAAATATAATATTCAAAGATTGCCAGACGAATTACAAGGAAATTTGGTAGGGACTTACAAGAGCAAAATCTCAATTGGTGACTGAGGATCTTTTATGTCAAGAAATTCACTAGGGGAAATTGAGAGAAGTCAGCAAAGAAATCAGATTTCTCTGGATCAAGTCTGCGTTCATTCGATTATTCCGCTTTAGACCGTTTACATCAGAAGATTTTATTACCATTCTTGACAGTTACCCTGAATGGCTGTGGTCATAAATTACTCACTACGTCCATCACTTTCGCTCTAGGAGAAGTTTTTGAATAAAATAAGGACAATTAGAAGTGACCTCAACGTTGGTATAAATACTTACTGTCATGGTCATGGATACTTTACAAGAGAACATTCGTGGTTTACTTGTGGAGTTGAGAGAACGCTTTTACCGAGAGTTGGTCAAAATACAAGTGAAACTCAAAGAACAATTGAATCGGTTACGTCACCGATGTTGGAACCACTGGTACCTGAATGGTATAAGAGAACTGATTCATTTGAATGCTTTCCATTGGTCAAACATTGATGAATCACGTGAGATTCATAAAGTTTTGGATGCCACTCATTCTACTTACAAGGTGATCCTAATAAACCGAATTCCAAAGGACGAGTTAGGGATTACAACAAATCTTTACAAGAACTATTCTTTTTGGTTCAGGAGGAGACTTCTGTACGACGTGTGGTACATGAGTCAGTGACTAAACAATATTGGTACAGAACTAAAATAAAACCGATGCTGTTCAAAAAGTACACTTATTACCTTATACCCAAGAGAGTATAAAAACTGTCTACCATGCCACGACCATTATCATGCGTGAAACAATAGATTCAGTGGAAGTAAATCGATGACAGTATTCCAACGGTGGAGGATAACGAACACTTATTACGAGAACTGTGTCCAATGAATTGGGGTCGACGTGTGGTGTGTGTCTTAGTGACTTGCTTTCTGGGATTTCGTTTACCAGCCGATTCCTTGTGGACTCTTTACGAACAGTACATACCACCCAAACATGAAAGTGGTCCCTTTAAATGTACACGAGAGACTCATTCTGTTCAAATCCTTGCGCTTTCGTCTCGATAATTCTCGACCTCTACGGGAAAACAAGATTCGTCATCTTTTAGGTACTGAAGATGTGTACGACGACGTGTGTGTAGCTTCTGACTTACACCCTCACTGGAAAGATGTACGTGACTGGAAAAGTTTTAGTTTCGAGGCTTGGACAAAAGAAGTGGCACACTATTCCCAAGATTTGTAATCCTGATAGCAAACCTTCAGCTAAAAAAGTAACTTTTAAACCTGTGTTAGTGACAGTACCAGAATAAGAAGAACCCGTCACCGTGGAAAACCACTCCTTTCAGGACAGGACCGTCATCGACATTCCCGAAAAGCCATTCCGGCAGGACCTCTGTGTGACTGTGCCAAGGAGTGTACAGACTCTAAGAACATTACACACTGTTCCCAGGACACCACACCTTCGTCACCAAAAATGTTGTACAGTGACTGTTTTGTATTCATCTTTGATCGTTTTGATGTGTATTTCATGCAGGTACTTAGCCAATTGGCTTTTATGTATTTTTGTCGTTCGTGTTCACTTTTAAAGTTTGCACTGATCGTGTCCTGAGAAAGGTATGAAAACTCTAGTCTTGTCTGTCTTCGTACCAAAAGTGACATTACCTTCACTACTATGGCTGCATCTACTGTCTCTGCTCCCTCTTCCTCCACTTTCAAAGTCATCGACGAAAACTTAGATTTGCCACTTGGGAGGTCTTGTATCTTAGACATCTCTTTAACATGTTAATTGCTGGATCCAGCGGTTCAAGCTAAACCGAATTTGTCAAACGTTTGATCGAAAATAAACATCATTTGATCGATCGTCCACCTCAGTGGATCGAGTGGTGTTACAAAGAGTGGCAATCAGCGATTCCATCGTGTTTGTGGAATGCATTCCTGGCGAAGACGACGGAATCGTGTCTGACACCAGTCAAACACATCTGGTCATCTTCGACGACATGTTAGGAGAAGACGAAGAGAGAAATTAAATTGTGGTTTGTGCGCAAAAGACATCATCCTAATGACAGTGTCATTTACATCACCCAAAATTTGTTTCAACAAAGTAAAGCCCATCGCACCATTAGTCTCAATGCTCATTATGTGGTCTTGTTTAAAAGCCCTAGAGATGAATCGCAAGTGCAAGTCTTAGCCAAACAGTGAGGTACACCTTGGCTGACCCACGCGTACGAGGATGCCACTCATACCCCACACGCTTATTTACTCGTGAATTTAAAACCCACCCCCACCACCCGATTATTTGCGATTTCTTACCCCTCTGTTTCACCACTGTTGCCAAGATGTAGGACATGCCTTGTACACGTCCCCGTCGTCGACTTAACAACAACAAAAAATCTATAATAGCCTCTCGCATTTTGGGGCTGTCTCACACATCGTCAACATGACCTTCCTTCAGTCTCATCTTCCCATCACATTGATTCGTGCCTTGTACGCTTCAGTCGCGTAAACAATCCCCAAATACGTGCTCGTGTCTTAGAAGTTAGTCTCAAGGAAGTCTTACGATGGTTTACGGTGACAGCACGTCAATTACTGCAAAGCATAATTCACATTCCATGTCAAACCAAAAGCTTTTTTCAGACAAAGTGGCCTTGTCGCAACTGGCCGATCCTTGCATCGACACTCAACCCAAAAAGCAAATCATTTTGAAACCTTGAGGCAGCGTTTATCTAGGAGGTGTCATCATTCGCTCCCTCTTAAAATGGGATCCGAATGCTCCCAAAGTTCTCCCCAAGAAAAAAAGCCACTCCCCGACGTACAACGAAGAAAAAGAGCAGTGGTGTCAAGACCAGGTCACAGCCTCAGAAAAAGAAAGGTCCCCAGATAAAGAAAACAGCTTCTGCCCGCACGAGAGGCACTGCAGCCAGGACACAACCTTACATTCGCAAACCACGGCCTGCCGCAACGGTGACCGCGTCTCCAGTAGCCTCAGATTCTTCCACTTTTCCGTTGCTGGTGATGCCAGAAAAACCCAATTTGACACATGTTCTTCCTAATTTGATGAAACATTGGGAACCCGAGTCTCCAAGAACTTCTCCTCCAGCGGTGACACCCTCTTACCTTCTTCCTCTTTAGCGGCAGTGGCCGCTGCTCACAAAGTACCTGCCCCCAAAATCAAAATCCAAGAGAGATCGGGCATGTTACAGAGTTTGCTGGATTTGTCGAAGAAAGAACTGTCCCGATTTAGTCCGTTGCGAACCCCTCAACGTCGAGTGATGCCATTCATCAAGTTGATACGACGTAAAGACAATCACTGGCTAAGCATTCCAATATAAAAAAAAAATACCTGGGTCAAACGATGGGATCAGTGTTTTTGTGCTCCTAAACGCCTAAAGACGTTCCCTCAAATAAGTGCACACCGTCACCATTGTCGCTCTTCTGTCCAAAAAGGAAAAGAAAAAAGAAACGGACAGTCACGTCATCCGAGAAATCGCTAAGCCAAGCATCGACGTTTTCCCCTCAAAAGACGTAGTCGTCCAAAGAAAAGATAAACAACCAAAGAGGAGGATTTTTTTGTCAAACGTTATCAGACAAATAAGATAAAAAGACGCATGTCAAGCCATGGACTTCAGTGTATTTTTTTGCTTCTGAACCAAAAAGATGCCCCCTCAAAGAAGTGAACACCATCGTCGTTCTCCTGTCCAGAAAGGAAAAGGAAAAAGAGAAAGACAGTCTCGTCATTCGAACAAACGCTTAGCCAAGCATCGACGTCACCCTCTGAAAAGACACAGTCTCCATAGAAAAAGAGAAGCAACCGAAGGGGAGGATTTTTCTTTTTAATGGAAAGTTTGTAAATGATTTCGCCAAAAAGATAGAATACAATCTCAAAAAAATAAGATAAATGGACGCATGTTGAGCCATGGACGTCAGTGAATTTTGTGCACCAAAGGTGTCCCCTCAAAAAAGTGTACACCACTACCATTGTCGTTCTCCTGTCCAGAAAGGAAAAGAAAAAAGAAAAGAACAGTCACGTCATCCGAAAAAACAATAAGCCAAGCATTTACGTCATCCCCAGAAAAGACACACTCGTCCAAGGAAAAAGAGGAGCAACCAAAGAGGTTGATTCTTTGGCGATTTTGAAAAAGAAATCGTCACCTTTTCGACGAAGCGATAGCCCAAAAAGAGGAATAAGAGGCAGTGTGCCAAGTCATCGACGTCAGTGTAATTTTGATGTGTGCCCCGGAACCAACCAAACAGCAAACAAAGATGTCACCCCTCAAAAGACATCCTTCTTCTACCCCTAAAGGAAAGAAAAGGAAAGGACTCGTTTTGTCAAACACTGGGATATGTTGTCCGTCCTGTCCAAAGCTTCTCCACCCATCCGCTAAAAAAAACTCATTCCAACCGCCTACAAGGACGTAAGCGATACCGTGAGCGAATGTTGTCTGAATGTCTTGAAAGGAACGATACCTTTGTCTAAACACCAGAAAGAATGTTTCGCCAAATGGTCCAAGAGAAAATACCCATTCGTCAAAACAAAAAGATGTTGGTGCAACACGGAGGAATTTTTCCCCTGTTAGGGCGTCTTACCAAAGCAATAGTAGGACCCACGTTGGGACTCCTGGGAAGTGTTTTAACCGCCATAGCACCAAGATAAAAGGGTCAAGAAGATAAAAGGGACCTCAGGGATTAAAAGATCTCAGACGTGACCATTGAAATCCGATTGAAGGACGACAACTGGCTTCAGTGCTTTAAACGATGGATGGAATTCCATCGTTGGCAAGAACAATAGACCCCGCATTTACCTCCCAATCCTCATTTAACCGAGATGTCCCAGTTACAACACGAATTGCAATCGTTGATCGATCGCAGCGATTTGTCAGAAACGGAAAAATCGCAAAGGTACAGTCAACTGTTGCAACGAATGTATCTGTTTTACCAGAAAGCTTTAGACGAAACAGCCCTACCAACTCTGAAAGATTTTAATACCCTGATGAAAAGTCCATTACCAACACCACCAACACCACCCCTAGCGGTCAAGACAGACGCAGCCCCACGGATTTCTGAGGAAGAAGAGGCACGAGATGTCTTTCAAACACCGTCAGTAGCTCCCATCCCTAGTAAGATTGCAGCGTCCTTGTTGACCCCTTCCCCTACACAAAAACGAGAAGAATTTAAAGCTTGGGTTAAAAAGATGATATCCACTCATACTTCGACATAAGTCAAAAAGAAAGAAAGGAAACCAGAAGTGAAAAAAGAAAAGAAGACCAAAACCATCCCATTACCGCCACCACCACCACCACCACCACCACCACTATTCTCGACTTTTCCCCCCGTGGCACATCGGACACATAAAGCCGTTTCTAAACCACCCCCTCGCCCAATCCAGAGTATCATCAGCGAAGAGTGGATAACCTACTAAGGTGTTTGCAAGCATTTACTACTATCCATCCCATCCTGTAGGTTACGGAGGAGTTCAAAAATTGCATCATGCTGCCAAAACCCAACTGAAAAGTGTCCGTGTACCTCAGATGCAACGATGGTTACAAGAAGAAGCTACGTACACCTTACACAAACCCATTCGAGGAAAATTTTCCAGAAGTCGCACCCGAGTGGAGAGCATCGATCATCAATGACAAGCCGGCTTAGCCCATGTCTCTCATTTCGCCACCTACAATCATGGCTACAAATATGTGTTTTGTGTCATCGACGTCTTTTCCGAATTTGCCTGGGTCGTGCCATTGACTTCCAAATCGAGCAGTGAGATAGTGCGAGCCTCCAACTGGTGTTGAAACAAAGCGGTCGCCACCCTCTTCGAAAGAACTAAAGAAACGTGACATTCAATTTTCACTACCGAGAATCCCGAAACCAAAGCCAGCATCGTGGAAAGTTTTCAACGTACCTTGAAAGAACGCATATGGAAACATTTTACGCATCAACACACTCTCAAGTACATCGACGTCTTACCGCACCTAGTCCTATCGTACAACCAATTTTACCACCGGAACATTGGACGTGCCCCCCACCAAGAAGTGACTCCCGACAACGATGTGAGCGTCTTTGAGCGCATGTTTGGTACGTCCCCGACGGTGACTGTCCCCAAGAAAGGTGGAGTGTTGGCAGTAGGAGATTGGGTGCACATTGGCAAAACTAAACGCACGTTCGAGATAGGTTACTTACCCAACTGGACCACAGGCGGAGTTCCTGGCCGTCATCCTCCCGTCTATAAATTGGAAGACATGAACGGGGAAGTGTTAAAAGGAACGTTTAATTTGCCCGAGTTACAACATGTGACCAAAAAGGAAGACGAAGTGTATGATATCGAAAGCATTATCGATCGAAGAACCCGAAAAGTGGGAAAACGTCGTGTCAAAGAAGTCAAAGTACGTTGGAAAGGTTAGCCGCTGCGTTTTGACTCTTGGATTGACGCTTCTCAGGTCATCGACTATAAAAAGAAGTGACAATCATGCCCTTCAATACAGCCTCAGCTACCACAGTGACCACTCCTTCCCCTTCTCTGCAAGATCTACAAAATCAGCCTTTGTGCGTGTGATATGGAGAACGTGTGCCTAAAAAGCAAACCGCCTTTTTCTGCCAAATCTTTGTGGTGTATTGTTTCATCGGTGCAGCCATTACCAATCTGAGGTTGCCACAAGGAGACAAACAATTGTGGACCATTTTACTGAGGAGTTGCATCGGTTACCCTCTTCCCAATCCGTCCCTGAAATATTCCTCTAACGGTAACAACGGGAGCCCTGCGTCCAACGTCAGTCATCCTTCCAAACTTTACCATAACAATCCTCTTTTAGACACTCCTCTCAATTCCAGTGACCCCTCGGACAGCAGAACTCTGGAATTATGAACAACCAGTTCTACTTAGCGTTACCCAGTGACAGTTCCATGAGGGTGCAGTTTCACGACCAAATTAACTCAGTCCATCCAAATGGATCACGAAGCCCATTGGGAAGTTGCTTTGGTGGAAATTATTCACCTGACACAAGTTCTAAATGTCCTTCCAAATCAAAACACTTTTACGGCCGAAGTTCATGGTACCAAATTACAACAATTCATGAATCAACAGCCAATTGCAAAATCTCTTGGGAAAATAGACCCTCAGACTAAATTGAAGATCAATGACTTGTACATTCCTGCAGGCTATTATTTTAGCGATCAACATCTGGTGAACGAGATTGTTAACATGTTCAGTGCAATATTTGACAAACCCTTGGAGATGAAAAAAGAAAGTGTCAAGATCGAGTACCATAAAGTGTCTCGTCGCTTACTGATGCATTTTTCTACTGAAGAGAAATTGTTGAGCATTACATTTTATCCTGAATTGTTTGACATTTTGGGTCCAGACCTCAAGATGATCATGGGTAACAAAATACCATCCATCGATCCCCGCTAGAACTGAATCAAGAATTGAATTTGATTTTTGTGTACTCCGATGTGGTGGAGTACAAAGTGGTGGGACACACCTCCGTACCGTTACTGCGTGTCATTCCTTTCAAAGTGGATTCTGCCACGAACGCTGACGACGAAGGTGGAAACACCTATCACGTTCACCTCGAATTTGTACATCCTCACTATTTACCCGTCAGTAAGTCGTATTTGACACTGTCAACATTACTATGAAAGGAGATCTGGGACAAAATATTTCATTCACCAAAGGGAAAGTTACGGTGAAACTCCATTTTTGAAAATGGTTCTCTAACGACTTGTAAGTCATGTATTCTGTGTACCGAGGAGTCTCTAGACAGCGAGGACATGGTTTAGGAGATATGTTAAAATCTGCGTTTCGTTCGTGGCTCCTGTTTTGAAACCGATGGTGACACGAGTATAGCATGTCTTAAAAGATGCCGTTTTGACGCACGGCAATGAATTTCTCCAAAATGTCATCATGGACAAACAAAACCCCAAAGAAGCCTTCTTGAGAGCAGGCAAAAATGTCTTGCTTCAAACGGGTGAAGAAATTTTGGGCCGACGAGAAACTCCTATAAATGCCCTGGACGCTGCCGAGTCAGGCATTCCTGCATCCTTAGAGCCACAGCAAGGACAAAGCAGAAAGAAACGGCGAAGAAGACACCCCTCCCGAGGAATTCACACCCCCAAGGCTAGAAAGACTAAGAAAAGAAGAACCGTCCGACACTTAGACGTTTTTGATTATTTTAAAAAAAAAATCATAGAGAGAAAGAAAGATAATGATGCACCAAGAGTCTTGAGCATGTTCCAAGTCGGAGCTAGATCTGTTTGCCATGTCACCCACCATGATGACGATGCAAGACTCCCAATGGGTAGAATTTCACCCCGTCTCCTCTTTAACGGATTCAGCTCCCATCGAGTTTGAAATCAAAGGACAGCCCGAAGATTACATCGATCTGAATAGCAGTTACTTGTACTTGGAAGTCAAAGTAACCGAAGGGAACAATGGCAATGTAGACGGCAAGGATAATGAAGGATAATTTCATGCATTCGTTGTTCAGCGAAGTGGATTTGTATTTGAATAACAAATTTGTGAGTAGCAGCATGGATACTTACCCTTACCAAGCGTACCTAGAAAATCTCTTGATGTACGGAACAGAAGCCAAATATACTCATCTGGATGCCTGTGTGGTATGGAAACTGACACAGCAAACCATTTTAACAAATTAACTGGTGACAGAGGAGACAGTGAAGAGGTTAAAAATAAGGGATAAAAGGAACGTAAACAGAAAACTGCTCTAAGCCGTAGTTTAGAATTGATGGATTGTTTACATTTGGACATGTGGTTGCAAGAGAAGTAGATCGATGGTTTTGTGACCGTTATGGCTATCTTTTGTCTTTAGCTAGGGAACGTAATGCACATCAATGGCCACATGACTTCCATCAGTGGAAATCTAACTTGACTTCAAAACGTTGTCATCCTTGTCAAAAATTGTTTGATATTATTGTTATTGTTAGTTGTTAGATGTTTGTTGAATAAAAAATGTTGTGTTTTGAAACAAATGTGTCTGTCGTTCGTTTTCAAAAAATTTTATGATTATAAATGGTCTTTGACTTCTCTCTCTATCCCTCACCATGAAATTAGCTATCATAGCGTTCCGACACTAAAACCCAGTAGGGATATTCTCTATCGCGTCCGCGTTTGAGACATATAAACGGGGCGGACTCTACTCTGACCATCCATTGTTGACTCGTCAACCTACAAAGATGCCTTCAAGACTAGCCAAGCTGAACGAAGCTTACGTGAATTTACACCGTGTCAGGCAAAACCTGATACCGAAGCCAGATGAAATAGAGAATGTAAGAATGTTCACAATAGCCCAAGACCTGATAGAAGAGGTCTTCAAAGAGGAAATCAAGAAAGAGCAAGAAGAGTGGACAGAGAAGTACAGACGTCAGAAGCAGCAGAGAGAACAGCATCAACAGCAGCAGCAGCAGCACAGCAGCATGAACCAGACAGAGGATTTGTCGACTGTCGTGTAGACTTTAAAGAGATCTCTTTCTCTTTCCGAAGAGGCAGACAGTATCCTGTGGGAAAGCCTGTAGTCAGACTGGGACACAATCTTAGACAATAAAAAATTGCCATAACTCCCCGTCAGCACAACAGCCCTTTTCAGGGCTACCCCAACACTCTAGAAAAGAGGAACTAATCAAATTGCCAACAAATTGTGTGTTTGTAGTTAAAAAAATAGAAGTGAGTCTATAAGCACTTCGTTTCTCTGTCTTGTCAGATAGTGTATGTCTGTGTTTGTAAGTAAAAAGTCAACGTGAGTGTTTCTTTCAGGACCGCGCATTATAGGTGATGGTAATATGGGTATTGTAAGTTTTGGTGTCATGGGATGTTTTCCTTCACGTCCGTGCTCCAGGGATATAAAGCGAAACTTTCGTCAGTCTGGCTACCCATCGTTGACCTGTCAACAGTAACAGAATGAGTAACAGAATTGCTAAATTGCTTGAACTCCAAATGCACCTGGAGTATGCCAGAGGTCTCCTAGACGAACTGGTCATGGAGGCAATCCAGGAAAGTGCCAGACTTGCAGAAGAAGAGGAGGAGAGGAAAAAGAAGGAAGAGAAGTAGAAACGGATCTTGCCTCATCTCATGCTAAAGCCTCTGTGTGAGGCCATGCCTGAGGTGAGGACACCAACGCTTCCACACGCAATAGCACCACCACCACAGGCACGTCAGTTACAGCCACAGCCACAGCCTCTGCCACCAGTACAAAGACCAGTGGTTCGCCAGACTGAAAACTGGGAAAAGGAAATAAGGAGACCTCATCATCCCCGCGTGTGGCATAGGAGAAGACAGACAGAAGTCTTCACTATTCCACAAGGTGAAAAATGGGACGAGGAGGCCACTCATCCCCCTTTTGCGCTCACACCCACTCAAATCAATTGGAACAACGACTGGAGCCAACGATGTGTCTGTGGTGCCCGGCTAGGAAGGTGTCACCATTAACCAGGTGCAATTGGAGTTCCAAGAAATAACAGCCCTTCTCAGGGCTAACCAGATTTCTATAAAAGGGACTACTCAAGTTGCCAGTTTGTGTGAATGTAGAATAGTGTGACTATAAACACTCACTCCTTTACTGAAATGTGTGTGTGTGTGTTTGTATGCGTTCGAGTACGTTTGTGTGGATAGTAGATATTGTGGGTTTTTTCTTCTCTTATCTTCTGTGTGGATAGTATATATTGTGTTTGTATGCGTTCACGTGCGTTTGTGTGGATAGTAGATATTGTAGTTTTTCCTTCTCTTCCCTTCTGTGTGGATAGTACATAATATGTGAAGTTATTGTAAGGGATGTTTTCCTTCACGTATATAAACCGGAGCGGTCGTCAGTCTGGCTACTATTACTCCAACAAGTGCAAATTTAGGAAACGATGCGTCATTTGTGGTGGAAGCCATCATAACAAATGCACATTCCAGGGTCAAAGATGTGTAAATTGTAATGGACCACACATCCCTTTCTCGGACGAGTGCCCATATACTAAGAAGAAGAAACAAACTATTCTACTAATGATGGAACAGAACCTTTCGTATCCAAAGGCTGAAGCACTGGCCCGCCTGCAAAGTGCTCATCAGGGGAGGGAGAAGGTAGCCCATCGCCCAACTAACCCTATACAAAATCCCCCAACACCCAATCAGCTGACAGGAAGTCCTCTCCCCCCGCCCTCAGAGGGGATCGGCAAAAAGGTGGAGCACCCTCCCACCAAAAAGGGCAATGCCAATACTCACAAAAGACCAAACTTAGACTTACCGATCACCCACCAAGATGTGTGCCCAGATTCCAAAAATAAAATTGCACTAAACACGAATAACGAAACAATACTCAATGCAAGCGACAAAGGCACAAGCAATGCAAGTAACACATTGACACCACCCCCGAAAGTCTTCTCTCATACCACCATTACCTCTTACCTAAAAGAGTTAATAGCAGGAGCACAAACCTCACTCGAAATAACCACATTCCATGCATCCCTTTTTTCAACCTGCTTCTAGAATTGTTGGAGAAACACATTGTTTTCACCCAATAAATATGACGGATATTATCTACGAAAAATAATTAAATTATATATGCATATATAAATGGATAAAACAAGGAAAAACAAACTAATAATCTGGCAATGGAATAGCCGGGGTCATAATATAAATAAACCTGAATTACTGATTAAACGTAATAAGACTAACCAAAACACCAGATATCATTTGTGTTCCTGAAACTTTATTATATCATAACTCTAAATGTTTACCAAAAATCCCCGGCTTCTGCAACAGCAAATTCGTTATGAGAGATAACGAAAACAAAGGAGGGGGTCTGGCTATCATTGTCAGCGACTCACTCTCAAATACATCCTTTGAACAACACTCAAACCCCCAAACTGACCCAAATCACCCTATATCCTTTGATTATCATTCAGTATTCGTACACACTGGCCATCAAACAATCGACATTTTTAATATTTATGACAATGGAAAACCATATATTGTCTCCCCTCTAAACTATACTCAATTAACCAGCTCTGCGAATGAGTATATAATTTGTGGTGATTTGATTGCACATAGCAAACGATGGGGAGGAACTTATCAAAATAAGAGAGACAGTATGATTGAGGAATGGGTATATAATAACAACCTAATTATACTAAATGACGAGACCAAAACTAGGGTTAGCCCAGAGGATTGTTCTCTATCAGCACTAGATCTGACGATCTGCACCCCAGAATTAGCAACCATTACAAATTGGGAAGTGGATAGACAAACCACATTAGGTAGCGACCACTTCCCAATACACATCACCGTCAACATTACCAACACAATCGTCACCTCCTCAAAAATACCAAAATGGAGATTGGATAAAGCCGACTGGCATACATTAAACTCCTCCCTTACCGGCGTAACTATATCAAAATTGCAGGACGAAGATATTGACAAATGTAACCAAAACATCCTTGAAGCTATAAATAAGGCTGCAACAAAAAGCATCCCAAAACAGGAAAAGGGAACAATTCAATTTCAAAATTGCCCATTCCATGGTGGAACGATGACTGTAAAAACATAATCAAAGAGAAGAAGAAAGCCCTAAACAAGTTCCGGCACACAGGCCTATCAACAGATTACATGGAATATAAAACCAAGGAAAAACAGGCAAAGCTTGTTATCTTAAAAGCAAAGGAAACATCATGGCAAACATACTTGATATTAAGCAATGCAATCCCAAACAGGTTTGGAGAAACGTAAAAGCCATAAGAGGCAACAATGGTAACAGCATACCCAGTATCAAGGAAGGGATAACCAACCAAGATAAAGCTGAATAACTGGCTAAACATTTTGCTGGAATGAGCGCAACTTTAATCAATCAGCACAATTTCAGGCACACCGAGCAATAGTAGAGTAAGTATCCTCGTCTTTTCACTGACATGGATCCCAAATGTTCCCCACTTAATGCTGATTTTTCCGCTGAAAATGGAAGATAGCTATCAGAGATAAAAAAAAAAACAAAAACATCCACCTCACCAGGAGAAGATAATTTAGTATACGAATTTTGCAAAAGCATCCCTCCGAAAATTGAAGAAGTCCTACTAGACATGATAAATAAATCTTGGAAGACAGGACAAATACCAAAACACTGTAAACAAGCCATAGTAATCCCAATTCCAAAAACCGGTAAAGATCCAACCAAACTATCCTCCTACAGACCAATCTCCCTCACCGATACTATCTTTAAGGTAATGGAGACAATGATTAACAGCAGACTCAAACACCACCTTGAAAGTAACAACCTTATCTCAAAGAACCAAAGTGGCTTCCGCAACAAAAGATCCACCTTGGACCAGCTAGTAAGGCTCAAATCGCGCATTAAACTAGCATTTAACGCTAAAAGAAAATGCGATCGACATCTCATAGCGATCTTTCTAGACCTTGAGAAAGCCTTCGATCTGGTTTGGACCGATGGCCTTATCGCTAAGCTGAACCATTATGGGATCAATGGACAAATGCAAATGGATTCATAATTTCGTAAAAGGAAGACACATTAAAATCAGAATAGGGGACCAATATTCAGAAAATCCCAAACTAGAAAACGGTACCCCTTAAGGAAATGTGTTAAGTCCAACTCTTTTCAATATCATGATCAACAAGCTTGAACATGCTGTCGATCTCAGAAAATTTGCCTTATCACAGTTTGCAGACGACAGTGGCATATGGAAGGCGAGAAACCTATGCAGCCAACAACTAATCGCTGATCTACAAACCAATCTAACAAATATTGGTAAATGGGCTGACAAATGGGGGTTCAAAATAACAAAAGGAAAAACAACTGGAATCTTATTCTCCCTTAATGCCAGATACATGATAGAACCACCCAACCTGTACTTACAAGGCGAACCCATCATATTTGGCAAAGTAGCTAAATTTTTGGGTATGTATTTTGACCAACATCTCACTTGGAAACACCACATTACCGAATTAATACGCAAATGTAATGGTGATCTAAACCTCCTCAAAAACATCAAAGGATTAAAGTGGGGAGCCGACCAAGACACGCTCGTAACGCTTTCTAGGGCCCTAATTAGATCAAAATTGGACTACGGGTGTCAGATCTATGCCTCAGCAAAACCTTCCCTTCTTATACGGCTAGACATAATCCAAGCCAAAGCGTTACGCATATGTACAGGTTCCCTTAAAAACACTTCAAAGACGAACTGCAAAATCTTACAGGCGAAACATCGCTAGTATTGAGAAGAGAAGAACAGACCCTAAGAGACGCAACCAGAAACTCAGTTCATGACCCCAACGATCCTACAAGGGACATCATCAACAGATGCAATATTCCATTTAGCCAAACACTCGTTCCCTTCCCACCAGCAGGAAAAAAATGATCCATTTATTAAGGAAAGAACTTAATATCGACTGCCTACAGGCAGAGCAAATTCAACACCCAGACCCTACACCATGGACATGCAAAAATCCAAATATAAACCTTAAAGTAACAACCTTTTGCTCCACACTGGACCAGCCGTTATAAATAAGATCCAAAATCTTAACAATAATTGACAATTCCTATAAAGAATTTGTCAAAATCTACACGGATGGATCGAAGTCAAAAGACCCAGACAGAACTGCTGCAGCCCTAACTATCCAGGAATTAGATAAGGAATTAGGAAATAGACTCCCGGGTGGTTGCTATATATACACAGCAGATTTCTGGGCCATATTAGAAGCAATAAGACTGGTAAGTAACCAAAAATTGCACAAAACGCTGATAATTACCGACTCACTTAGCGTTTAAAAACCTTAGGAACTGGAAATTCAAAGGAGCGTGAAAACATCCTAAAAGAAACAAAATTGCTTCTAAAAAACACGATGAAACAGGATCCAATTGTAGAATTCATGTGGGTGCCCTCACACATCATCTTACCTGGCAATGACAAAGCCATCTTGGCAACTAAATCTAAACTCCCCTGACCCAAAACCCACATATAATGAGCACAGCATCCAAGAGATCTATAGCATGATACCTAAAGCAATCACGTCGAAATGGCAAAAGGAGTGGGATTCATGTACCATGGGCCGTACGTTGTACTCATACAAAAAATAGTGAGTCGGAAAACCAAAGCCCCATTAATAACAATAAGCATAATCAACGAGTCATTAATAGAATCAAAACTGGCAAAACTCTACTGGCAGGCAGTATGGGGAAATATATTCAACTCAATAAATAAAGAAGAACTAGTTGTCCCCACTGACCCAATACTGAAGAACTGATACACGTATTTAATGCTTGCCCCAGATACAAAAGAGCAAGGGAAAATCTGATCAGTTCTTTTAAAGGTATAGCTCTCCCTACACCTATCTGGAATTTCTATCCTAGAGCAACCCAAACCCGAAGCTCACTAACGAATCCATAATGGTTTTCTTCAAGGAGATAAATCAAATAGGAAAAATATAATGCTATCTCGATAACAAATGCAATTTGATAAATGCAACACCACCCTTTTCGTTTCATTGATAAACACATAATTGGAACAAAATCGCACCAAAGACGAGTCGTGTAACTGATGCCGCTTTCACACGGGCGGCTGAGTATTTTCTAGACGACTTTGTGAATTTTTGACTGGGTGGGAGGTGGATGCGGGTGTGGCATACGGTTTGTCACCCAAGTAGGGGTGATCCAGCCTGTGCTCGGGCCGTTGCTACACCTGCACCCATTACTTACTACGGTACTGCTGGCGGTGTTGGGGGCATGATTCGTCAAGCAATGCAATAAGCGATAAGTAAACAAGCAGTGCAGTGGTAACTGTTGTTCCCATTCTCTTATTATATAGACCCTATAATTGATTTATCCCTGTCAGACATAATTCCATTATATTCATCTCAATAACGAATTCAGAATTGTAACATAAATCACACTTAAACGAGTCGTGTGGCTCGTGGCTCTCCCATAGGGGCAACTATGAATTTAATAGACAGCTTTATGAATATTTACCTGGGTGGGGAAGTGGGTGCGGAGGTAGCATACGGTTTATCACGCAAGTAGGGGTGGTCCGGCCTATGCGCGGGCCGATACTGCAACTGCACTCTTCACCTACTATGGTACAACAAGGGCGTCAGAAATATGATTCGTTATGCAATGCAATATGTTTACAGGTATTAAACTGTAGGCAGCCCATCAATCCAAATCTCTCCCAAACACAACTACTAACAATCTTTTCCCTTCTCTCTTCTACATCTCGTGACATAGTGGATCATTAAAACACCAGCAATCAAACGGACCTGTAAACTTAGTCATTATAAGGTGGCAAAAACCCCAGCCATCAGGACCAGCTGCACAATGCGGCAACGATTCGGCTAAATAATTTATTAAGCATAACATAGGACCCCAAATTATCCTTATAAGGTGGCCAAAAACCCAAGCCATCAGGTCCAGCCTCACAACGTTGCAACCAAGCTAGGAGATTAAGACATAAGACCCAAAATTATCTCTATAAGGTGGCTAAGACCCAAAGCCATCAGGTCCAGCCGCACAATGTGGCAACTAAACTAGATGATCAATACATATGACCCAAAATAAAAGAATTATAAGGTGGCTAAACCCAGCCATCATGTCCCCCTCACAATGCGGAAAACGTTAAACTTAATTGTTAAATAATCGTAGGTAGATCCACTGTGCCACTTATTCCACTACAAACAGCACAAATATTTTTTTCAAAATCTAAATACGGCAAGACACAACCATTTAATATTCGGAAAAATGGGAACCAAAGTTATGATCCCGGATGTATGGCGCCTCCTCCATCTGTGGTCCTGTCCCTCTTTTCCTCCGCCAGATATCTTGTATGCAAGTGAGTGCGTGTGGGCCTATTCCCACTCACCACATATCCAGTGAGACAACATTGTCTCGAAATGAATGAATCAATCAGCACACGGTGTGTGCATTAAAGCGTTGGGGGACGTGGCACTATTCCGTCCCCCTCGAAAAAAACCTATTAACCCCCTGTGGGGGCATTAAACGGTCGCGCTTGCCCAAGTGGGCGAATGCGACCTAAATTCTAACTAAGTAACTAAGTAAGTCTGGCTACCCAGCGTTGACTAGTCAACACATTGAAAAATGGATTTGTTCAACGAATTAAAAGACAGTTGGTATTGGATGGTGGATGCAGCCTCTGTGGTGGAAAGGCTTGAACAGGAATGGAGTTATCCAGTTACCAACGACTTTGTGACAAGTCAAGTCACCAGCCTGAAAGTAGCAAGGGATCTAGTGAAAGGTATGATAGAGGAGGAAGTGGAGAAATTAAGAGGCTTCATCCAGCCTAAGTATGTGAGAGTGGGAACATTGAAGCAGGCCCCTGATAATGTCATCAAAGTGAGGTGCTTTTGACAAGACATTGAATTTCACAGAGTGGTCTTTAGTCAACTGGGGATCAGACCAATTAAAGAAAGCAGAAGAAATGATGAGAAAGGTACTGGAAGAGGAGGTGAAAAAGATTAAAGATAACTGAGCAAAAGAGAGAAAGGACAAAGAAAACAGAAAGAAAAAAGAGGACTTTGACAGACTGAACGACAAGTGGATGAAGGTGTAGGAAAAATTTAGGTCCATGGGACAACCTGACTGGATACCAGACCATGAAAAGAAGAAGAAGGGAATCATAGAGAATGTGAAGAAATGGTGGAAGAAATGGAGAAAATAGAAAAAGACCCAAAGGCCCTTTTCAGGGCCACTTCATTGCCTCGAAAAGATTTTTTAAAAATATTGCCATATTTGTACGTCCTTGTTTGTTTGTTTGTCTATGTCTATGTCTCTATACATTGTTACCAGTACCGTGACGTCACCCTACCTGTTCCATTCCTATTGTCCCTATACAAAACCCAACCTTTTGTCTTGACGCTATAGTGGCCCAGGGTTCATTTTTAATCCAAGTAGTCCAGGGGAGTATTTTGACGCAAAACGTGCCCGGGCGGGGATCTGTAATGTATTTTCCCATTGACACTAAAGTGCCCCCATTCACTACTAATATAGCCAGAACCCCGCATTGAAAAACAGCAAAACGAGCGTATTATTGGAATATAGTCAGACACCCTGCACTGAATAACAGGAAATGAAAATCTTGACATCAACTTTCTTCTTTCTAAAAAGTTTTAATTGAAAGATTGATTAATTTGTATATCATGACAAAACTTCCTCAAAGTCACGTCTAAATAAATAAATAAATGAAGAAAGAAACAAAAAGAACTGAGTTCATTTCAGTTTGTAGTAACTGACTAGTGATTATTCTAAGTGTAATTAAGGAAATAATATCTTCACTTGAAACCGGTTTCTTTTGCAGCTGGCATGGAAAAGGAAATAGTCAAATTTAAAATGAATTTCTAATTTTAAGTCTAAAAATTTTCACATGCTAAATGTTGATAGTTGCTTCTCAAAATTGGCCCATTTTTAGGACGCGATTTTCGTTAAGCAGAAGAGTGAACTTTATTATAATGTGATGACAAAATTGAAACGAAAAGAATCGGCGGTTAATAAATAAGAAAAACAATTGATACCTTTATCCTTTAGCACTAAGAGGAGCAAATGTCATGTTTCGTGGTGATTGATAACCCATAACTTGTATGACAAATATTTGCAATTGGAGAACCATTCTGAGAACGCGGCCGAAATGATAAAGTTTCGTTTCTTATTTGGTAAAAACGTTTTGCAGCTATCTCATTTTACGTGCATTTGCACATTCTATTATACGATTATACGTCAGATAGAGTAGTTGGATGGATTTTTTTGTTCTTGCCTCCTAGACTAATTGAATTTTAAATGAATGGAAAGGCACTCTGTAAACACTATCTTTTCCGCTAAATTGCATTGAAAGGAAGTGCCCATCATGTAGGCAAGATTAACACGAAGCGTCCATCCTGTAGGCAGGATTATAATTTTTGTCAGACTGAGAAGTCAGCTGGGGCAGTGCTTTCTTTGTTCTTGATATGACAACACTTAACCCAATGAGTGTACTGTAGCTTTTATTTTATTTTAAACTGAAAATCCCAAGGATCGAGGTTTAGGTGAACGAGGTTCCATTGTTAAATTAACAGGTCTTGAACAAACACATACATTACACAATTTTTCTAAGATTAATTGGTAAACATCTAAGCACCCTTCGCACCAACAAAGCTAAAAGATATACTGGAAATAGCAATGGACAAGTTTCACAAAGACAAAACATTATGTGAATTTCAGGAAAATGTAATACATGGAGGAGCACACGCTATCTTCTTCGTTAACTTAAATGATAACCCAGAACACGCCAGACATGTCCAGGACAATACCTTGCCTACGATGTACAATTACTAAACTGCACGTCTGTAAAAGCCAAATTACTTTCAGTGAGAATCAGGCTTGATACAAATGCATTCCTATATAGTATTTTAACAAATAGATCAATATACGAGATTGTTGTTAATTGTAATTTAGTCAGATACAACCATGGTCAGTTTTATATTGCTCTCAGCGGCAGGATTTTATAATATAGATTTTAATATAGATATAGATGTATTTTTGGAATTGATTCATATACTCTAATCGGATTTTATTATCATAGTCCTCTCTCTCTCTCTCTCTCTCTCTCTCTCTCTCTCTCTCTCAAACTATTCAATGCTGTGTGAATAAAACATCAGTCATTCTGGGCTGCATTTACAGGCCGTTGATGTTGAAATATAATAGATTCCTATGACGTGTGCTCTGTTTATATTTAGTCGATGAATTTGAAGATGTTATGGGAAAATAAGCTGGATAAGAATGTATTTTGTTCCATCCGAATAGAAAAGTGAATAATATATAAATGTTACTTCATGTTTCAACCGACTGAATAGTTAAATACAACCTAATGTATCAAAGCAAGAATGAATATATATATATATATATATATATATATATATATATATATATATATATATATATATATATACCTATATATACCTATATATATATATATATATATATATGTGTGTGTGTGTGTGTGTGTGTGTGTGTGTGTGTGTGTGTGTGTGTGTGTTAGGCTGACGTTCTAGCTGCTTAGGCCACCGGAGCGCTAATGAATGTATAAATACTGCCTAACGCATCAACCGATTGAATAGATATTTACTACGATGTTTCAACCGAGTAAATAGCCAAATATTACCCTTCCAAATGTATCTGCTGAAGAGTAATATATAAATTCTAATCTATTGTATCAGCTATAAATAGATCTAATGTATAAAGTGAGGAATCAATAGATGCCTACCGCCTAATGTATCAACATACTGAAGAGTAAAAAGATAAAAACTACCTAATCTATCAACCGATTGAATAGATAAATATTACCAAATATATCAAACGACGAGTCAATAGATAAATACTACTTATGTATCAATTGATTAAATAGATTAATGCGACCTTATGTATCAAATAAAGAGTGAATAGATAAATGCTACTTATGTATCAATTGATTAAAATGATAAATACTACCTAATATATCAACTAAAGAGAGAATCGATCAATACTACCTAATATATCAACTAAAGAGTAAATGGATCAATACCACCTAATGTATCAACCGATTGAATTGATAAATGCTACCTAATGTATCAACTATACAGTGAAGAGATAAATACTACTTAATGTACCAACCGACTGAATAGATACATAATACCTAACGTATCAACCTACTAAATAGATGAATACTACGTAATGTATTAACCGACTGAATTGATAAATACCACCTAACGTATTAACTAAATAGTGAATAGATAAATACTGCCTGTCACGGAATTCTATAATTCTCTATATTTATTAAATCCATGTACTCGGGTTTCGTTTTTTGTGTACAACGATACTCGAGAGTGATTTTTGTATATTGTACATTATTTCGAAACAGTGAGTTCGGTTCATCCTATGCCGCACGTGCAAAGTGCTTCCGAAGGAAAAACCGAATTTTTCTAGCACACAGACGATGTAGGCTACAGCGTCTGTGTATAAATGCCTCACCGTAAAGTGATAGCTTCACTTACGGAATGTCTTGTCAGTAAGTAGTTTACTTAGGGACTTGCACATCTTCAGCTGTAGATACTAAGAAATAAAATTATAAATTTAAATGATAAACAACTTTTATATACTGAGAAAATTAATGATAAAGTTATTTATAAAGAATTAATTGACAGTAGTATAGTGGGTTACCGTGGCGTCAATGGGAATTAGCATTACAGACCCCCCCTGGGCCAGTATAGCGTCAAAAAAGTAGGTCAACACCCTGGGCCAGTATAGCGTCAAGAAAGTAGGTCAACACCCTGGGCCTGTATAGCGTCAATGGAAATTTTTGTAGAGCGGTGACTAGGAGACTGGGGGTTTGTAGAGCGATAAGCGACGGGTGGCATGTTTCTTTTTTTTAGTAGAGGAAGGGTTTTATATATATATATATTCGTTTAGGGGGAGACCAAATGAAAATTAAGATCTTTTCGAGGCATTGGAAGTGGCCCTGAAAAGGGCCTTTGTCTTCTTCTTCTATTGTCTCCACTTCTTCCACCATGTTCTCACTTTGGCAAAAATTCCTTTCTTCTTTTCTTCTTCGGGCATCCAGTCAGGATGTCCGAGAGCTCTGAATTTGTCTTGCACTTTCATCCAATTGTTGTTCAATTTCTCAAACTCTTCTTTCTTTTTTTTTTTTTTTTTGTCCTTTCTTTCTTTCTTCCACGTTTCCTTGATCTTCTTTACTTCTTCTTCCAGTACTTTTCTCATTAGGTCTTCGCCTTTCTTGATATTATCTAAGCCTTTTTTGACAAAAGGCCACTCCATTAAATGGAAGATGTCTTCCAAAAAACATTTCACTTGGATCACAGTATCCAGAACCTGCTTTAAAGTTCCCACTCTGAAGTATTTAGGATTGATGATTCCTCTCAACTTATCCGCTTCTTCTATTGTTATCATTTGCAAATGATAACTTGCTGCTTTCAAACTGTTCACCAAGTCTAGGCTACCTGGGAACTTCCATTCTTTGTCAAGTCTGTCCAGCACGTAGGCTCCATCCATGATCCACCACCAACTATCTGTTAACTTGTTAAATGATTCTATGCTGCCAGTCATTTTTTATTCTGTGTAGAATGGCGCGAATGACGAACGCTATGCTTTTATATACTTCAAGCACGGACGTGAAGGAAAACATACCTTACACTCACTTCACATATGATATACTATCCTCACCAACGAACGAGCAAGCATAAAACACACACTATATACTATCCACACCAACGAACGAGCAAGCATAAAACACACACTATACTATCCTCACCAACGAACGAGCAAGCATAAAACACACACTATACTATCCTCACCAACGAACGAGCAAGCATAAAACACACCATATACTATCCTCACCAACGAACGAGCAAGCATAAAACACACCATATACTATTCTCACCAACGAACGAGCAAGCATAAAACACACACTATACTATCCTCACCAACGAACGAGCAAGCATAAAACACACACTATACTATCCTCACCAACGAACGAGCAAGCATAAAACACACACTATACTATCCTCACCAACGAACGAGCAAGCATAAAACACACACTATATACTATCCTCACCAACGAACGAGCAAGCATAAAACACACACTATACTATCCTCACCAACGAACGAGCAAGCATAAAACACACACTATACTATCCTCACCAACGAACGAGCAAGCATAAAACACACACTATATACTATCCTCACCAACGAACGAGCAAGCATAAAACACATATTATATACTATCCTCACCAACGAACGAGCAAGCATAAAACACACACTATACTATCACACCAACGAAGGAAGAGAAGAAAAACACACCCCCATATACTATTCACACCAACGAACGCGCATGCAAACACACACACACACACACACAAACACACACACATATCAGTAAAAAGTGAGTGTTTATAGTCACACTACACTACATTCACACGAATTGGCAAATTGAATAAGTTCTCTTTTCTAGAGATCTGGTTAGCCCTGAGAAGGGCTGTTTTTTTAAACTTCAGATGCACCTGGCTAATGGTGGCATCTCCCAGGGCGGGCACCACACACGCATCGCCGGCTCCAATCCTGCTCCCAATTGATGCGTGTGGTTGGGAGCGCAGAGGGAGGTTGATTTGCTTCACTATCCCACTCCTCAGTTTGAGGGATAGTGAATACTTGTTCCCTTCTTCTTCTTCTATTTATCACCCTGGGATGCTGACGTCGAGGCTCCCACTCTTGCCTCTGCCTTTCCAATTCCTCCTCCCAATTTTCAATTTGAGGGACAGCAGCTCTCGGTCGTTGTGGTACTGGTAGTGGCTGCGGTGTTGGTAGTGATTGTGTAGGCGTCCTCACCTCAGGTTTGACCTCACACTGAGGTCTCAGCATGAGGTGAGGTAGTATCCCTCGCTTCATTTCCTTCTCCTCTTCTTTCTTTCTCTTCTTCTCTTCTTCTTCTATCCTTGCTTCCTCCGCTGCAGCCTCCATAGCCAGTTCGTCTAGCAGACGTCTGGCATACTCCAGGTGCATCTGAAGTTCCAGTAATTTTGCAATTCTGTTACTCATTTTCAATGTTGACGAGTCAACGATGGATAGCCAGACTGACGATCGCACCAATTTATATACTTGAAGCACGGACGTGAAAGTAAACATTCCCTAGCACTTACCATCACACGCGGACTTAAAAGAAGCACTCACGTTGACTTTTTTACTTTTTACTTACAAACACAGACAGACACAATTGGACAAGACAGAGAAACGAAGTGCTTATAGGCACACTTCTATTTTTTTGTAAACATACAAACACACAAATATTTTGTTTTACTGACAAAAGAAACGAAGTGCTTATAGACATACTTCTATTTTCTAATGACAAATTTTGGCAAATTGAATGAGTATGTCTTTTCGAGAGTATTGGGTAGCCCTGAAAAGGGCTGTTTTTTTTGTTCACGGAAGTAATGGCAATCTTTTTTTACTGTCTAAGATTGCGTCCCCGTCTGGTAGTAGGCTTTCCTATTGGATACGGTCTGCTTCTGCGAAAAGAGAAAGAGAATTCTTTGGTGTCTACTCGACAGTCCACAAAACCTCTGTCTGGTTCTTGCTGCTGCTGCTGCTGCTGCTGTTGTTGTTGTTCTTCTCTCTGCTTCTTCTGAAGTCTGTATTTCTCAGTCCATTCTTCTTGTTCTTTTTAATTTCCTCTCTAAACATCTCTTCTATCAGACCTTGGACTGTGGAGAGCATTCTAACATTCTCTATTTCTTCAGGCTTCGGTATCAGGTTTAGCCTGACACGATGCAAATTGACATAAGCTTCGTTCAGCTGGGCTAGTCTGGAAGGCATCTTCATAGGTTGACGAGTCAACGGTGAATGGTCAGACTGGAGACCCACCCGCTTTATATGGTTCAAACGCGGACGCGATAGAAAACATCCCTACTTGGTTTTAGTGTCGGAACGCTATGATGGCGAATGTCATGATGAGGGATAGAAAGAAGTCAAAGAGCATATATTCACAGTGTTTTTTTGAAAACAAACGACAGACACATTTTTTTTTCAAAACACAACATTTTTTATTCAAGTAACAAGTAACAAGTCATAACTCACAAGTAACAAGTAACATCAAACCAATTATTTTTGACAAGGTTGACAACGTTGTGAAATCATGTGAGATTTCCATTGATGGAAATCATGAGGCCATTGATGTACACTACGTTTCCTAGCTAAAGACAAAAGATAACTATAATGGTCACAAAACCATCGATCTATTTTCTCATCGTTTCTAGAAGAGTGACGATCAAAATAAGTCACTAAATGCTCTAAAGGATATCCAAGACTGCGTTGATGAAGAAAATATACACAATATTGTCCACACACCATGGAATCTGTGCCTTGTAATTTCACATTATTTTATCGTGTCGTCTGGGCATTTCTTCTCATAAAGTCAATGATATCGTCTTCCAAAGGGGGTAATCCATACGAATCAAAATATTCCACACAATTCTCTTGAGGAAAGTAGACGGCAACCCAGTGAGTGCCTGGAAGATGACTTTCGTCCGTGTTGATGACATAAGCTTGATGGTCTTGAGGTTTGCGATGAGGTAGTTCATCTTTAGCGCACACGACAGGATTCCAAGAAGCAGTATACGAACTATTGTTCAAAAGGTAATAAAGTTCCCAGGTATCCATGTTCTGTTGTGTTGTTTTTGTTTTCACAGGTAATGATAAGTCATCAATTCAATTCTGACTTTTTGTTTGAAACGATCTGTCAAGTAGCCGTTTCTTCGCCTTGTCTCCGCACTCTGGGCTAAGAGAGCTTCGATGCGATAGATCTCTAGAGTAGTCAATGGAGGGCAGGAAAGATCACGCAAGCCTTTATACCACTCATGCAACACTTCTTCTTCTGGGATGAGACTCCAAGCTTCGTCCAGATACTCGTCCAATTTTTCTTCTTGATTCATCATCATACATTTATCGTGTTGAATTTGACTGGGATGATCGTTTTGACATCCGTAACAATATTTCTTGGACAATTCCGTAATGGTATCCGCTAGGTGTTTAGCAAAACAGGACACTAAATGTTGTTCTTGTTCTGACCATCTGGACTTGACTACCTCGTCCTCTTTGACTTCGTCTGGGGGTTCTGTTTTCACGCTATCCTCCCATTCCATGTCCAAAGATTCTCCACTGTTTAAAGAGGGATAGGAGTCTTCCATTGTGTCTAATAGTCTAGAATGACTTCTCTCAAACTGTTGATTTCTATGGTATTATCGAATTCAGCATACAGGATGACGTTGACCGTCTCAGTGAAAGCTTCTGCAAACTGAAGTTCCACACGCAGTTGACTAGATTTTATAGGGTGGAAATGTCCCTCGTCGCTGCCTTGGTCTGGAGTGAAATCAAAGGCCCACAAAGTGTAACCTCCGACATAATCTTCGTACGAAATACCGTGACTGGTGTTGGTTCCTAGTTGCCCCGTAGCTTCGTACAGGGACAAATACGATCTCAAGTAATTCTTCTGGGCAAAGTTAGGTTCGAAGGGTCTGGTACACAAAGTCTTGCCATCGCGACTGACTTCAATTTTGGACACTCTGTAGTGCTTAAACTGGAAAGGATTTTGATCGTAGGCTCCGTTGAAGGCTGCATTACTGACGATACCAACGATTAAACGTTTGGGTAACTGTCCTTGGAACAGATGATCTTCGATCTTGGATCGGAGTCCAGCAGCAATGGTGAATGTTTTCACTTCGACACGTCGTATCGGATATTTGGCGGTCGATCTGCTCAATGTTTGACTGATGTCGTTTTCCGCTTTAGGTAACACTTCTACACGTCGCACGTAAAGTCTGGCTTCTTGGATGATGGTTTTGTACTCGTTGGCTTGAGCCATCAAATGGAAAGCGACACTGCTGCGATTGAGTCTCAGGTGAATATCCACTCCGTTCAGCAAATACTTCTCTTGCAACCACATGTCCAAATGCAAACGATCCATCAGTTCTAAACTACGACCTTGCAGGATTTTCCTTCGACGATCGTTAAAACCCACATTGTGAGGATCGTCATCGGCTGTCAGGGCTCTGTCGTTAAACGTGTTCTCACCTGCGGTGTCATGTTTCCATACCACACAAGCATCCAGATGAGTGTTCTTGGCCTCTTTTCCGTACGTCAAGAGATTTTCTAGGTACGCTTGGTAAGGGTAAGTATCCGTGCTACTGCTGATCAGTTTTGTTATTCAAGTACAAATCCACTTCGCTGAACAAGGAATGCATGAAATTGTTGACGGGAGCTACTCTGGCATCGGCTCCCGGATTGGTGTTGTCGGTTTTGATCACTTTCAGCTTTAGATACAAGTAACTATTATTCAGATCGATGTAATCTTCGGGCTGTCCTTTGATTTCAAACTCGATGGGAGCGGAATCCACCAAAGAGGAGACAGGATGAAATTCGACCCATTGGGATTCTTGCATCGTCATCATGGTGGGTGGCATGGCAAACAGATCCAGTTCCGACTTGGAACAAGCACAAGACTCTCGGTGCATCATTTTCCTTTTTTAATAATCAAAAACGTCTAACTCTCGGACGGTTTTTCTTTTCTTTGTCTTTCTAGCTCTAGGGGCGTGAAGTCCTCTGAAAGGGTGTTTTCGTCGTCTTTTTCTGCCTTGTCCTTGCTGTGGCCTCAGGAAGCAGGAATGCCTAACTCAGCATTGCCCAGGGCATTTATAGGAGTTTCTCGCCGACCCAAAAGGTCTTTGCCCGTTTGAAGCAAAACATTTTTGCCTGCTCTCAAGAAAGCTTCTTTGGGGCTTTGTTTGTCAATAACGACATTTTGGAGAAATTCTTTACCTTGCGTCAACGCGGCATCTTTTAAGGCGTGCAATCCTCGTGTCACCATCGGTTTCAAAATGAGAACCACTGTACGAAAGGCCGATTTGAGCATATCACCTAAACCATGTCCTCGCTGTCGAGCAACTCCTTGGTACACAGGATACATGACTGACAAAAGTTAGAGTAATCGTTTTCGAAAATGGAGTTTCACTGTGACTTTCCCTTTGGTGAATGGAATATTTTGTCCCAGATCTCCTTTTATAGTAATGTTGACAGTGTCGAAATACGGCTTACTGACGGACAAATGGTGAGGATTTACAAATTCACGGTGAACGTGATAGGTGTTTCCACCTTCCTCGTCAGCCTTCGTGGCAGAATCCACTTTGAAAGGAATGACACGCAGTAACGGTACGGGGGTGTGTCCCACTACGTTGTACTCCACCACATCGGAGTACACAAAAATCAAATTCAGTCCTAGGTTCATTTCTACAGGGAATCGAAAATATTTCGCAAAATCCACGTTACTGGTCACGGCTGGTATTTCTTTTGCAATCTTGATTAACTTGGGGTCTCCACCCAAAATGTCATACAATTCAGGACAAAATGTAATGGCCAATACTTTGTCCTCAGAAAATTTCATCAGTAGGCGACGAGATATTTTGTGGTACTCGATGGTGACACTTTTTTTGGCTTTCTCCAAAGCTTTACTAAACATGAAAGTGAACCTCTCAGCTATGGTGTTCACCAAATGTTGACCACTAAAATAATAACCTGCAGGAACTTTCAACAGATAAGTGGTTCGTTTAGTTATGGGGTTTGGTGTTTTCATAAAGTCAGCTACACCACCACCACTAGCGCGTTCATCCATGAATTGTTGCACTTGATCGTCACAAACTTCTATCGTCAAAGTGGTTTGATTTTCGACGATGTTTTTGATTTGTGTAGGGTGAATAATTTCTACCAAAGCCACTTCCCAACGGGCTTCGTGATCCAATCGGATGGCCTGAGGTAATTTGGCCGAGAAACAGCACAAAGTGTTATGGGGAAACACCTCCATGGAACTGTCACTGGGTAACGTTAAGTAAAATTGGTTGTTCATAATTCCACAGTTCTAGTATCCGAGGAGTCACTGGAAGTGAGAGGAGTGTCTAAAAGAAGATGGTTAGGGTGACTGTTGGAACTGACGTTGGACACAAGACTCCCGTTGTTGTTGTTTCCGTTAGAGGAATATTTCAGAGACGGATTGGGAAGAAGGTAACCAATGCAACTGCTGAATAAAATGGTCCACAATTGTTTATCTCCTTGTTGCAAACTCAAATTGGCAATGGCAGCACCGATGACACAATACACCACAAAGATTTGGCAGAAAAAGACGATTTGAGTTTTAGGCACACGTTCTCCACACCACACCCACAAGGGTTGTTTTTGTAGATCTTGCAGAGAAGAACTGGGGAAGGAGTGGTCACTGCAGTAGCTGAGACTGTGTTGAAGGGCATGATGGTCACTTCTTTTTATAGTCGATGAGTTGCGAAGCGTCGATCCAAGAGTCAAAACTGGGAGGATATCCTTTCCAACGTACTTTGACTTCTTTGACGCGTTTCTTTCCTACTTTACGAGTTCTTCGATCGAGAATGCTTTCGATCTCGTACACGTCGTCTTCTTTTTTGGTCACACGTTGTAGCTCGGGTAAGTAAAACGTTCCTTTTAACACTTCCCCGTTCATGTCCTCTAATTTATAGACGGGAGGATAACGACCACGCACACGTTCAGTGACACGAAACAATTCGGTGGTCAAATTGGGTAAGTAACCTTTGTCGAAAGTGCGTTTGGTTTTGCCAATGCGTACCCAATCTCCCGTGGCCAACACTTCACCTTTCTTGGGGACAGGCACTGTCGTGGACGGTCCAAACAGGCGCTCGAAGACGGTCACTTCGTTGTCGAGAGTCACTTCTTGGGGGGCACGTCCAATGCTCCGATGGTAAGATTGGTTGTACGATTGAACGAGGTGTGGCAAGACGTCGATGTACTTGAGAGTGTGTTGATGCGTAAAATATTTCCACATGCGTTCTTTCAAGGTACGTTGAAAACGTTCCACGATGCTAGCTTTGGTTTCAGGATTCTCGGTGGTGAAAAAATGAATGTCACGTTTCTTCAATTCTTTTTGGAAAGCTTGGTTTAGAAATTCGGTGCCTTTGTCCGTTTGCCATCGAAGAGGGTGACGACCACTTTGTTTCAACTCCAGTTTGAGGGCTCGCACTAACTCACTGCTCGATTTGGAAGTCAATGGTACGACCCAAGCAAATTTGGAAAAGACGTCGATGACACAAAACAAATATTTGTAGCCACGATTGTAGGTGGCTAAATGAGAGACATCAGCTAAATCGGCTTGCCATTGGTGATCGATACCCTCCACTTGGGTGCGACTTCTGGAAAATTTTCGTCGAATGGGTTTGTGTAAGGTGTACGTGGCTTGTTCTTGTAACCAGCGTTGCACCTGGGGTAAACGGATACTTTTCAGTCGAGTTTTGGCAGCACGATACAATTTCTGAACTCCTCCGTAACCTACAGGATGAGCTGGATCGTAGTAAATGCTGGTTAACACCTTCTCCATGTTTTAATAAGTGATCCAATTTTCACGAATGCTAGTCGGAATGGAAGGAGGGGGTGGTTTGGAAACGGTCTTACGTGTCCGATGTGCCACGGGCGTAGAAGTGGAAGGTAGTGGTGGTGAAGGTGGTAGTAATGGAATGGCTTTGGTCTTCTTTTCTTTTTTCACTTCTGGTTTCCCTTCTTTCTTTTTCACCTCTGTCGAAGGTGGAGTAGACATCATCTTTTTAACCCAAGCTTTAAGTTCTTCTCGTTGCGGTGTAGGGGAAGGAGTCAACAAGGACGCTGCAATCTTACTAGGAATGGGAGCTGCTGACGGTGTTTGAAAAACTTCTCGTGCCTCTTCTTCCTCAGGCCTTCGTGGGGTTGTGTCTGTCTTGACCACTAGTGGTGGTGGTAGTGGTGGTGATGGACTTTTCATCAAGGCCTTAAAATCTTTCAGAGTGGGTGAAGCTGTTTCGTCTAAAGCTTTCTGGTGAAAGAGTTGCAGTCGTTGCAACAACTGACCGTACCGTTGCGATTTTTCCGTTTCTGACAAATCGCTGCGATCCATCAACGATTGCAGTTCGTGTTGTATCTGGGACATCTCGGTCAAATGGGGATTGGGAGGTAAATGTGGGGTTCGTTGTTCTTGCCAACGATGGTATTCCATCCATCGTTTGTAAGGGACTAAAGCTAGTTTTCGTCCTTCCATCAGATTTCAAGGATCACGTCTGAGATCTTTTGATTTCAGAGGTCCCTTTTCTCTTCTTGGTCCTTTTGATCTTTATCCTCCCATGTTTCCCAATACTCCTTGCAGCAAGGGTCCTCCTATTGTTCCCATGACTCCTTTCAGTAAGGGTCCTCCTATTGTACCCATGACTCCTTTCAGTAACATAGGTAAAAAGGGTAAAATTCCTCCGCGTTGCACCAACATCTTTTTCTTTTGACGAATAGGTATTTTCTTTTGGATCATTTGACGAAGAACGTGTCGATGTTTGCCTAAGCATTCTTTCTGGTGTTTAGACAAAGGTATTGTGCCTTTCAAGACATTCAGACAACATTCGCACACGGTATCAATAACATCTTTGGAGGCTGTTTGAATGAGTTTTTTTCGCATGGGTGAAGGAGCTTTTGACAGGACGGACAACATGTCCCAATGTTTGGCTAAACGAGGTGGCAGTCCTTTCCTTTTCTTTCCTTTGGAGGTAGAAGAGGAATGTCTTTTTTGGGGTGACATCTTTCTCAGTGGGTTTGTTGGTTCCGTGGCATACAACCAAAAAAATTCACTAACGTCAATGACTTGTCGCACGGTCTTTTATCCTTTTGGGGGACTATCGCTTTGTCATAAAGGTGACGATGTGTTTTCCAAAATCACCAAAGAATCCTCCTCTTTGGTGACTCCTCTTTTTCTTTGTACGAGTGTGCCTTTTCTGGGGGTGACGTCGATGTTTGACTAAGTGCTTCTTAGGATGACGTGACTGTCTTTTTCGTTTTCCTTTTCCTTTTTGGACCGAAGAAGAAGAACGGCGATGGTAACGGTGTACACTTCTTGGAGGGAACATCTTTGGACGTGCAGTAGCACAAAAAAATACTGATCCGTATGGCTTGCCTCAGGTCATTTTATACTGGAATGCGTCGCCACTGATTGTCTTTACGTCGTATCAACTTGATGACAGGTAACACACGCCGTGGAGGAGTTCGCAACGGACTAAATCGAGACAGTTCTTGCTTGGACAAATCCAGTAAACTGTAACACACCCGTTCTTTCTTGGACTTTGACTTTGGGGGCAGGTACTTTGTGAGCCGCGGCTACTGCCGCTAAAGAGGAAGAGGGTGTCACTGCTGGAGGAGAAGTTGTTGGAGACACTCTCTTGCGAGTAGAAGCTGTTTTCTGTGGGCTTTTCTTTTCTTTTTCTGAGGCTGTGACCTGGTCTTGACACCCTTGCTCTTTTTCTTTTTCTTCTGGGTACGTTTGGGTGTAGCTTTTTTCTTGGGGACAACTTTGGGAGCATTAGGATCCCATTTTAAGAGGGAACGAATGATGACACCTCCTAAAGATCCACTTCCTCCAGGTTTCAAAATGATTTGCTTTTTGGTTTGAGTGTCGATGCGAGGATCGGCTAGTTGCGTCAAGGCCACTTTGTTTCTCTCAAAAAAACGTTTGGTTTGATGTGGAATCAGAATGATGCCTTGCAGTAATTGACGTGCTGTCACCGTAAACCATCGTA